>CAUYLG010026275.1:0-117433 GCA_963573385.1 Cacajao melanocephalus | reverse complement strand
TACACTAAAATTAACTCCAGATGGATTAAAGACTTAAACATAAGACCTAACACCATAAAAACCCTAGAAGAAAACCTAGGCAAAACCATTCAGGACATAGGCATAAGCAAGGACTTCATGACTAAAACACCAAAAGCATTGGCAACAAAAGCCAAAATAGACAAATGGGATCTAATTAAACTCCAGAGCTTCTGCACAGCAAAAGAAACAATTATTAGAGTGAACCGGCAACCAACAGAATGGAAAAAAAATTTGCAATCTACTCATCTGACAAAGGGCTAATATCCAGAATCTACAAAGAACTAAAACAGATTTACAAGAAAAATACAAACAAACCCATTCAAAAGCAGGCAAAGGTCATGAACAGACACTTTTCAAAACAAGACATACATGAGGCCAACAAACATATGAAAAAATGCTCATCATCACTGGTCATTAGAGAAATGCAAATCAAAACCCCATTGAGATACCATCTCATGCCAGTTAGAATGGTGATCATTAGAAAATCTGGAGACAACAGGTGCTGGAGAGGATGTGGAGAAATAGGAACACTTTTACACTGTTGGTGGGAGTGTAAATTAGTTCAACCATTGTGAAAGACAGTGTGGCGATTCCTCAAGGACCTAGAAATAGAAATTCTATTTGACCCAGCAATCCCATTACTGGGTATATATCCAAAGGATTATAAATTGTTCCATTATAAAGACACATGCACACCTCTGTTCATTGTGGCACTGTTTACAATAGCAAAGACCTGGAACCAACCCAAATGCCCATTGATGATAGACTGGACAAAGAAGATGTGGCACATATACATCATGGAATACTGTGCAGCTGTAAAAAACGATGAGTTGGTGTCCTTTGTAGGGACATGGATGAATCTGGAAACCATTATTCTAGCAAACTGACACAAGAGCAGAAAATCAAACACTGCATGTTCTCACTCATAGATGAGTGTTGAATAATGAGAACACATGGACACAGGGAGGTGAGCATCACACACTGGCATCTGTTGGGGGGAAATAGGGTAGGGACAGCAGGGAGTAGGGAGGTTGGGGAGGGATAACATGGGGAGAAATGCCAGATATAGGTGATGGGGGATGGAGGGAGCAAACCACATTGCCATGTATGTACCTATGCAACAATCCTGCATGTTCTGCACATGTACCCCAGAACATAAAGTGCAATAAAATATATAGATGTAAAATTATATATATATAAATGGCTGGTTTGACAATGTCAAAGCCAATGTAATTGGTAAATATGAGTCGGATAATTGAATTCTCCCTTACTGTGACATTGAAATTAACCTTAGAGCCTCTAATCCAAGGCAATCATTTCACAGAAGGGGAGAACAAGGCCCAGAAGGCTTGTGAGTTTTCAAAGCCTGCCCAACAATGGGATCAGAGCGAACAAAATATCCCCACTCTCTGTTTACATTCTTAACCTTGAACTTGTGGTAGGTCTGGAGTTGTGGGAAAAACGTGAAGACCACTTGATGGAATTTCCTGCTGTTCTTGAACAGGGTTCCCTATTGTGAACTCCTCCTGTGTTTGTAGATGCTGCTACTTGCGGAGAGTAAATTTAGACCTTTGCAGAGATGGGGTCACTTCAGCTTGTGGTTTATTTTTGTCTTACTGTAGGTTGTCTCTCTCAGTAGACCAGGCTGTCTTCTTTACCTTTCCTCATTGGCCTGCATTTAGAATCAGTGGTCAGTAGGATCAGATCTGGGAGAGCTATTTGTTAATAAACCTTTGGAAGTCATGAAAATGACATCATAACTTTTCTTCATGGGTAAGATATCCTGAGATTGCTATTAAAGAAAATAACGATACTTGTCATATATTTCCTCTAAATAAATCTGGCTTTAATAGCAAAGGTCCCTGTTTTTTTCACTTCTGTTTATTTTCAGTCACTCAAACTGACACGTGCTGTCAATATCTCCTCACTGTAAGTGTAAGCAGAAGTATTTAAAGAAAGCGGTATTGTTTTATTTTGGGGTTAGCAATTTTCCAGGGCCCACTGGAAGAAGTGCTTAGTTCTAAAGAATCACATGTGTTTGCTTTGTTCTAAATATAGGCTAAACAGAATGCAGTAGAGCCTGAAGGCTTCAGACCAAAGCATTTGGAATATTAAAAGAAAAAAAAATCAAGGGAAGCAATATCTCCTGCCCAGAACTAAACAAATAAGCAGGTTTCTGCTAAATGCAGGAAACAAACTGATGGAGATCAGATTTTCTTTTCAAATCTTTTAGTGGCTTTTTGAAATTTTTCATTTAAGACTGTAAAACCAATGTCAGCCTCCAGTGCTACAGTAACTCATTGCTGTATTGGTAACTGGTAACCAGCGTGTGGTCTTGCTGGACCGTGGGGAAGGGCTGCAATGTAATGGATGTGACTGCTTTAAAAAAGCAGATTATTAGGATTTTTTTTCTTTGAACTCTGCCCTTTAGAATATTTGGTGCTTGAATCTGGCATAATGCCAAAGAGCTTCTAATGTAAGTCTTTTTGCCTTTGGACTACATTTCCAGGAGAAGGGGAGGGACGTGTGTAACATGTGGTATTAATATTATTAAGTTCCATTTTATATTGTTTCTCCAACTGGAAGTCATGGATCCTTGTGGCCTATAGACATTGTCATAGCTATGCAAGTGCTCTAAAACATATATTTCAAATTTTAAGAATGGTATAAGAAAAAATAACATGAACATATTAAAATACCTGATAGAAAATCAACTTCTGTATTAGTTTGTTAGTGCCGCTGTAACAAAGTAGTACAAATTGAGTGGATTGAGCAACTATTTATTGTCTCACAGTTGTGGAGGCTGGAAGTCCAAGATCAAGGTGCTGGCAGGGTTGGTGCCATCTAAGAGCTGCGAGGGAGAACTTACTCCATGCCTCTTTCCTGGCTTCTGGTTGTTTGCTGGCAATCTTTGGCATTCCTTTGCTTGTAGATGCGAAAGACCTCTGCCACCATCTTCACATGGCTTTCTTTTTGGGTGCATCTCTGTCTTTGTGTCTAAATTTCCTCTTGTAATAGGGACATCAGTCATATTAGATTGAGGCCCACCCTAATGACTTCATCTTAACCTGATTATCTGCAAAGGTAGCTTTCCAAACAAGGCCACATTCGTGGTTACTGGCAGTTGGATTTCAGTATGTTCTTGAGGGACACAATTCAACCCAGAACATCTAACTAAGCACTGCTAGTCTGAGTTCATAATTGGGATAAAGGAAAGTAGCACTGTTTTAATTGTCCTGTTCTCAAGAGAAAGTGAAGAGATGACTTAATATTCATATATTGGTGCCAAGAGAAGGCCAAACAGTGTCATGTCAAGACTCCTCAGAGGAAACCTATTTGATAGTAGTGGCAATAAAGAACAGTGGTGGTGGTATGTGGTAGAACAGACATACTGAGATCTAAGTAACCTACATCATAAAAGGCATATTCATGAAATAGCTTAAAGTAGCAATTTATATGATTTATATGCATTTCTACCTAGAATATGACTTACGAGTAAGTTTTGAATCCAGGTTAACTGGCAGCTAATTTGGTATAACTATATTACAGGGAGGAGCTTATGTTTTTTTGTTTAGTTTAGTTTTTATTTTTTTGAGACAGAGTCTTGCTTTGTTGCCCAAGCTGGAGCACAGAGGCGTGATCTTGGCTCACTGTAACCTCCGCCTCCTGGGTTCAAGCGATTCTTCTGCCTCAGCCTCTCTAGTAGCTGGGACTACAGGTGCACACCACCACGCCTGGCTAATTTTCTGTATTTTTTTTTTTAATAGAGACAGGGTTTCATCGTGTTAGCCTGGATGGTCTCGATCTCCTGATCTCGTGATCTGCCCACCTCTGCCTCCCAAAGTGCTGGGATTACAGACATGAGGCATTGCGCCCAGCCTATGTTTTTCTTAAAGCAAAAGTTATATGCAGAGAAAACAGTTGAATTTCACACTTTAATAATTGTAGTAACAATGATAGATGTCATTTATTAAAAGCCTTCTTTATGTCAGGCATTCTATAAGCTCCTAACCCTCCTTAGCATTTATCCAAGTTATTATAATCCCTGTTTGGTAGATGGAAAATTTGATGGGATTGGCTTTTGAATCATTTCTATCTACACTCAAGGTCTGTATTCTTTCCATTACATTTTCACATTTTTCTGACTTTACCTAAGGTTCATGCAAATAAGATGAGCATCTCTCAGTGAGCATATCTTAGACCTTGGCTTTGAATATCCAGAGTTCTTTTTCTCTTTAAACCATGAGTTACTTCTCCTAATCAGGTAAAATCAAAGGACCATGAAGTATATAAGGTGTTGCTTGGGCCCATGGAAATGTAAACTATCTAGGTTTACAAACGTCTGGCCAGCTAGGTCCGCAGGTCTTAATAGGCTCTGTTCCCTGAGGGATAGTCTCATTGAGAAGCTCAAGGGAGTGACGGCTCACCCTAATGAGATTAAGTGATATTGTAATTCATAAATTTAACCAAAAAAACCAACAGTATTAATATTGGCACCTGCCACCATAGGAGAGACATCAAGTGCAGTCTCTTATTTCTACCCCTGAAGTTAGTTGTTGGGAAATGTGTTTTAGATCTTTAATGGAAAGTTGTGTTTTCTTTCAAAGTTCTCCACTGTGACACTATGGCTCCTTGGGCACAGGGGTGAACTTAAATAATTAGGGAGAGCCTTGAGATTCATTTAGCTAGAGTTGCCTCTGGGAGTACTTAAGATGAGTCTAACAGAAAAGCCAGTCATTTTTAAAGAAGCTGTTTTCTTGGAGGATTAGACACTATTGTTTATTGAACTATCCAATTCTCTCATACTTCTTTCCAATCTTGTGCCGTATAATATTCCAAACTTTCAGGCAGGCTAGATATAAATTGGAAATGAAATTGTAGTTAAATGGTATAGCCAACTTGTTTCCATTTGGAGATAGTCCCTGATTGAAAAATGGGCTTCACAGTGTCATTTCAAAGATTTTGTTTCAGTTTTTGCTTTGACAAGTAAGTACAGAGATCAGAAATTGCATATGCCATAGAGTATTTCAGCTGCACCACTCCCAACCTGGCAAAGACACCAAAGCTGTTTTATATTGCTGCTGGGGGTGTCTACGAACAAGCATCTCAAAGGAAATAATTTATTATAACTAAAGAATTTCCTTTTCCTAGCAATGATTCCAGAATAGGAAATCTAAGAAGAAGGTCTGATCATGTCAAAAATTGGCTCAAATAAAAGTATCATACAAAATAACAATCAAACGGAATGTTGAGTTTGCTTTCCTTTCCTTTTTTCTCTTTCTCTTCCTCCCTTCCTTTCTCTGGTTTGCTTGTTATTTTAGATTTGAACACAAGTGTGTGTTTTACAATAATTTGGTAGTATATTGGCTATTTTTTTATATAATATTTTGTTGATTTTGAAGTTTCAAAGCCAGGAAAGCAAATATTTCTTTGTTGTTGCTTCTGAAAGTTCCTTCTGAAAGTTCCTTCTGCTGGCAGGAGTGAGGTATTGTGTAGATGAGATCAAACATACATTTGACATACATGGTGGGAAACACATTCAACTCTTTACAACCTCATGATGTGAAACTTGACTACCTAAACAATGAAAGGAAATTTGACTAAAGTTCTAACATACTAGCATGGCTTGGTGATCCCTACATATTGAAGAGTTTAAGTCAAGACTCTGCAAGTTGTCATTACAGATCTTATGCATACTAGAATCCAAGTATTTTCCTTCCAGTTTCATTGATGTTTCTTTCCACTATAGTATGTTTCCCAAGTTTTCATGTAACTCTCTATGACCTCAATTATGTTTTTTTCTAAATGGTCTTTATTATTGTTGTACAATATATACCTGTTTTGGCAAATTCAAATGAGTCATAAGTATGTAAATTAAAAATACTATTTTTGGTCCCCTTCCATCATCATTCTTGCACAAACCCAGATAACCTGTACTAATCGTTTGGTATATGTCCCTTGGAGTATTTTAAAAATATTCCCCTTTTTAAAAATAAGTACTTATACACAGTGGTTTTTTTTAATGAAACTGTCATATTTTCCTGTTATATTTTTCTATCAATTTGCCTTTTATACTTTCTGTCTTTTAGATTTTATTCCAAATCAACATGTACAGATTTTTTCTCTCTTAACAAATAGTTGAATTATCCAAATTAAAAAATATATTTTTATTTTATATATGTTTTTGTCTTTAGCACAACTTTGTGTATGTACATGTGACCATGCACTTCTATGTAGTTTATCCTCTCACCTCTTAATAGGGGAGGTTGAAATGTATTTTTACTCTTTTATTTATTTATTTGATGGGACGTACAATTGATTTTTATTTTGTTTGAGATTTTACATGTTTTCTTTCTCTAGAATTTTAAATGTATGAAAAAGATTATTTTAAAAAATCATGGCCAGTTAAGTATCTTTATTTTTCTGATTTTGAAGTAAAATCTCATATTCCTATGACATGCATTTTTTTCTCCCATAATTGTGAATGTACAGCCTTTTATGGTCATAACTAGCTCTTTTTATTGCACTTTAGGTTCTGGGGTACATGTGCAGAACATGCAGGATTGTTGCATATGTACATACATAGCAATGTGGTTTGCTGCTTCCATCCCCGTCACCTATATCTGGCATTTCTCCCCATGTTATCCCTCCCCAACTCCCTACTCCCTGCTGTCCCTCCCATAGCCCCCCCAAGAGACCCCAGTGTGTGATGCTCCCCTCCCTGTGTCCATGTGTTCTCATTGTTCAACACCTGCCTGTGAGTGAGAACATGCAGTCTTTGATTTTCTGTTCTTGTGTCAGTTTGCTGAGAATGATGGTTTCCAGATTCATCCATGTCCCTACAAAGGACACCAACTCTGCATTTTTTATGGCTCCATAGTATTCCATGGTGTATATGTTCCACATTTTCCTTGTCCAGTCTATCATCGATGGGCATTTGGGTGACTTGCTATCCTGGCTATATTTGCAATGTTGGGATTAGAACCTTGAACTTTGGTGTTTTTTATTGTTTTGACGACAGTTTGGCAAAAATATTAACCATTTTGTAATTCCTGCCAGACTATATTACTAACTCCCTTTCTCTCCCTAAAAATCACGTCACATTACTTTGTGTGAATAGGTATTTGAGATTCTTCACTTAACCTTGACAGTATGTTTGCAGTAACAGTCTCTTCAATTGCCTCTCTACCTGTAGGGCAAAGTTCAGCATCACCCTCTCTGCTGAAATAACCAGCATGGTGCTCGTTAATTGGTCATGTGAACACTAAGGATGACAACTCCCTGCCCACCCCCCCCCCCGCCTCTGCAATCAGGTAACCCTAATTATTTTCCCTTGGTAAAAGCACATTTTGCTAAGTTACTTTCATTGCAACAAACACAGACTTGTGCTGAGGGAAATGCCTTTTGTGTGGGAACCGTTAAAACTATTAGATGCAGAAATTCCGGAAATTTAGCTTTTAATAATAAAGCTAACCAAAATGTATTTGCATGGTTTTTTTCATTGAGGAAAAGAGAAGTTACACAAAGTCAGTGACCATGGCTATAGGCTCACATTCTGAACCATCATTTTCCTAACAAGCTGAGTTAAAAAATTTCCACAACAGATTTGTGTTTTAGGTGTGTTAAGACTACTGTTCTCAAAGAGCTACTGGAAGTTTCAGGGATTAGAGAAGAGAGAGGAAAAGTGGACCAAAATGATCAACCCAGCTCCTGGGTGGTTACTGAATGATTGTGTTACTTTCTTCTAATAATAGATTTTCTACTATCTTTATGATACATAGTTTCTCCATCTTTGAAGTAAAAAGATTAATTTGAATTGTTATTGCACATATCTATGATAAACTATTTAGTAAAGTATGTTGAAGAATGCTCAGCGTTCTCTAGAGGGAGAGAAAATGTTTGTAGTTGTTTTCCATTGGTATTTTTCCAAGAGACATGGGCTGTGATGTCTATGTGGCTGATGTCTATATGATATAATTAAATGTCATTGCAATGACTGTAATGTCTATGTGGCTGAATTAGGCAGAGAGGATGAAAATGGGGCACTTAAACCCTTCCACAGAGATGAGAAAGATGCACAAAAGTGAGCTTGGCAGAAAAGCAGGTATCCAGATAGCCAAAGCATTGGATTTTGGTCAGGTTCCGCAGGACCTGAGATGGAGATTCTTATGGATGTGACTTAATGAGGGAAAAGCTCTCATGAGAAATCTGTAAGGAAGTAAAGCAAGAGAGGGAGCCAAACAAGATGTGGGTTCAGCTAATGTCTAGTTTGAACCAATGGAAAACTCCAGAACATGAATGGCATCTCACAGTTTTCCTGCTTTGGGGCAAAAAGGCTGTGCATTTGTTACCTTATATGAGCCAATCATTGGCTGCAGGATATTCCCAGAGGTGGGGATCCTGGCCTCCCAGGCATCCTCTAGAGGTTTTTCTTCTGGCTAAGGGTAATTCTCTAATAAGGGACCATCTGTGACTCATAGCAGACACCATTCACAGAGCTGGGGTAATGGGGATCTGGGTGGGCCACCAGTAGTGTCTAGTACCTGTGGTGTCTGGGTTATGCTGCTGGTACAGGGCATTGCCTTCTAAAGGGCAAACAGGTCTATAAAAATAGGGGGTATCCCTGAAGAAAGTGAGATCACAGAAGTGAAAACATCAACTTGGAGCAATGCTCAGGGGCCTTGGTAAGAGACCAGTGAGGTCAAATACAAAAGGCTGTGCGAGTGGGTGGAACAAGAGCTCAGAATAGGGAATGAATCTTTTTCATTAGCGTCTGGAAAACAGGACGTGACAACTTATGACCATCAGATTTCTCTGGATGCCCAGCTATGGGGAGAGCATTAAAGGATGTATCACAAGGATAATTCTGAATTATCCTGCAGGGTGGATGACCTGATTTTGAGCTCCGTTGGGTGGAGATACTGAATTTACTTTTTACCTCCCATCTTTAATTTCATCTGAGAACTGAAGCTTGTTGGGTGGATATCAGAGGTCCAACTCATGATGACCTGAGTAGAAGAGGGGAATAAGGGAATTAAGCAGGAGTCCATGGGTTATGTGTACAATCAAAAGGCAACATATTCTAATTTGTTATGTATATATTAGATAAATGTTTTCTTTGGTTTATTTTCTAGGATCGCTTTCTATTTTTATGGATGCCCAGAAATGCTTTCTTTGGTGCCTAGCCCTAGATCTGTAAGTTTGCCAATTCATTGGTATGATTCCAATCATAAGAATTTTTAGAAATGTTACTGGTGACCCAAACGATGGTCTTTACTTTTTTTTCTTCCTAGTATGTTCATTATTGTAATGAACATCTTTGTATGTCTGGTAGAATTTGGCTCCCTCTTATGAGTGAGGACATGTGGTATTTGGTTTCTGTTCTCGTGTTAGTTTGCTGAGAAAGATGGCTTCCACGAACTCATCTTTTTATAGCTGTATAGTATTCCATGGTGTATATGTGTCATATTTTCTTTATCCAGTCTATCATTGATGGGCATTTGGGTTGGTTCCAAGTCTTTGCTATTGTCAACAGTGCTGCAGTAAACATACGTGCGCACATGTCTTTATAGTAGAATGATTTATAGTCCTTTGGGTGATCTACCTAGTAATGGGATGGCTGAGTTAAATGGTATTTCTGGTTCTAGATCCTTGAGGAATTGCCACACTGTCTTCCACAATGGTTGAACTAATTTACATTCCCACCAACAGTGTAAAAGTGGTCCTATTTCTTCACATCCTCACCAGCATCTGTTGTTTCCCTGCGCTACATATAATTTTCTTACCAGCAATTATGAAGAAACTTCTGAAAGACATGAACCTATCTTGTTAAGACACATGGACTATGCCATGTTGTTTGGGAGAAAATTGTTGAAAGTTAGTGGTAACAATGTCTCTATGCTTATCATTCTCAGGATAAAAGGAGGACTTATTAAAAATCTACTCAGTTCTGAAATAAGACTCATTCTAGGTGTAATATGTATGATTTGACGGATGTGGAAACCCAAAAACTTGGCTTTCGTGAGAATTTAAATCAGAAGAAATGAACTTTATTTCAAATACAGTTTTCTTCCACCATTACTCATAAAAGAGAATTGCTAGGTTGAATGATTTCTTCTATTTGTTCATCTTCTATCCGTAATATTCCCATCATGTGGTTAGATGCCTTTGTCTTGACTACCTGCAGCAATGAGGAAATTCAAATAGTTTAGACAGTCTGGGGATGATTTAAGAGCTAGAGAAGTTTTTATTTTAAACCTAGATTTGTCTTATCATGTCTTCCATAATTATTATAGTTATTTCCTTTGTAGCCAGTTGAAACAAGTCTAATCTCTCACTCCTATGACAACCCTGTAAGTATTTGAAGATAGCTTTGTTCCAAGACTTCTTTGCATTTGACTGAAATCACTAAGTTCCTCATGTTTTTCATTACTCTTATGGTGACTGTACAATGGATATTCTTCTGTTTCTTTAAATCTGGAGACAGGGTCTTACTCTGTTTGCCCAGGCTGGAGTGCAGGGGTGCAGTCATGGCTCACTGCAGCTTCTATCCCCAGGCTCAAATGATCCTCTCACATCAGCCTCCTGAGTTCCTGGGACTACAGGCACATGCCACCATGCCTAGTTAATTGTTTTATTTTTTTGCAGATGTAGGGGAATCCCTATGTTGACCAGGCTGGTCTTGAACTCCTGAGCTCAAGATTGGTCCTCCTGCTTCAGCCTCCCAAAGTCTTGGGATTACAGTCATGAGCCACTGTGCCTGGCATGTTTCTTTTAAAATAACTAAATTTCATACTCAGTATATGAGCAACATGGAATGGGACAGGGTTCAAGGGGTTGTGACAACCATCTATGTTTTGGACATACTACTTTCAGTGCAGTCCAAGATTCAAAGACTTTGGCAGCCACAAAATTGACTGATACATTATGAATTTACAAAAGTCTATGATCTTTCAGTCTTTTTCACCTATGCTACTGTTCACATGTGTGTCACAAACTTGTTTTTTTGGGACCAGTTTCAGGACTAATATTGTTCATATGACATTTTATCTTCTTTGACCCAATAGTCTACCTTGTTGATGACATTTTTTTCCTTCTAACCAATTTTACTACTTTATTTTACTACTGATATTAGTTGGACAGTAATATTTGTGTCATGGATCAGTATGAGTTATCAGTACTAGTTATATACTAGTACACGGATCAGACTAGTTACCACTAGTCTCAGCTACAGAAGAGCCAAGAATAACATTACATTGCCAATCACTTGGTAAGTCATCTACTAATTTGGAAACCATGCCACTATATAGGCATTATACATCATGTCTTTGTGATATATTTCACTTCAGTGTCTCCATTTGAAACCAATATGAAAGTCACAATTTTTCAAAATAAGAAAAATATTAGACAATATTCCAAGGATATGCTTTATATGTTATGTGAAGAGTTCAGACACATGTGATCTGCTAGCCTAGAAGTGGGTGGTCTTTTAACTCATCACAAAAGTGGTGGAATGTGAGCCAGATAGGTCTGGAAGGTTAACTAGAGTTGGGTTAGCTAGAGGGAAGAGATGCATGCATTTGAGAGTTAAAAAGTTCAGGCTGATGAGGCAGAAACTGCAGGGTAGCATCAGCTGATGGTACGTAGATGAGCTTCCTGGGACAAAGCTTTTGCAGAGAGGTGTGTGGATGGTGAGTTCAGAAAGGTAGATCAGTGTGCCTATAGGATGCTAATATTAGAGTCAGAGTTCTTAACAGGAGCAGCTCTTCTCTGGTCAAGCAATTCTCTAGTGCTTATAAGTGAAGAGGCTGAAGTCTCCTGCCTACCAGCTGTTTCCAGACTTGCCTTCATTGGTTTCAAATTCACAAAGATGAATTTTGTAAGCAGTCATGACTGCTAGGATACTGAAAGGAAAATACCTGATTTTCTCTTATATTAAGATGGTCTTAGGATTTCTTTAGGGAGGTATGCTCTGCTCATTGGATATGGTTTCTCCTGGGTTCATTCTAACATGGCCCACCTGGTTATTGGCCATTCTCTGAAAATACTTTGAAGTTCATGTGCTTTAATACCCTTTAAACCTATATTTAAGCATATGGTTTGAGACAGGAACTTGACATTCACTTTGTTGTCCTGTCTTTGTGGCCTGTGTGGCAAAAACGTCTGCTCTGACAATGGAGGAAATCATAAAGTAGTAACTCCTCATTATAGTACCAATGCAACAATGTAATCCTCTTGGGAGGATGGCTGACTTGCCATGATCTGTGGGTTTCTCTGGCTATTGTTTCCTCACTCCTTCATAGGAGATTCTCAGCAAAAAGCAATTTCTGTTGGACTTGTATTTTACAAATGATATATTTAATAAGGGAAAGGGAGAAAAACATAGGGCATCAATGATCACAAATATCTACATCTGGTAGAGGACTGAAAGGAAAACACATCACAGCTGGCTTTGACAGTTAATGTTATTAAAATTTTCAGGGTGGAATGTCTATTTTAAATAAGAAACACTTGAAAGAAATGGTCAAGATTAACAGGAGCTTAAATTGAAACCACGTTGGTTTGTAAGTAATAGAAGGCTAGAGACAAACACTGCCTTTAATATAAAAGCATTCCTCCCCACCACTGCCCTGCTAAATTATCCATGTGGCCCTGTTTGTGCCACTGGAATTTGATTGGGTTTGGCTTTTCCAGGAAACCAGGAGGTAAGAAGAACCTATTTAATCTCCTGTTAAATGGCTTATTCCCCCTGCCCAAGCCTTTGAATAACTCAGTTTATTAAAATGTTCTGGAGTTCATGTCTGTTAACTCAGTGCTGTGCCACCCATATGCCTGCCTTTTGGTCTGTGCTGCAGTCTAACATTTGATTTGCTCAAGTCCAGGAGTAACAGAGTCAGTATGCAATAGGAGATCTTGTTAAGAACCCAGCATGGTGGGTATCAGTTCATTGTCTGGCCCACAGAATGTTAGCTGGAGCTCAGATGCTCCCATCTGGTAGTTGGTATTTGTTGTGTTAACACAACTATAACTTACTCACTGAAACAAAGTTGCTGAATCTAATTCTCCTAAGGTACCCAGGAGCCTCAATGCCACTTACAAAGAGAGATGCCATGCATCACTTCAAGGGAGCTTACATTGACTTACAGGTCCTCTTCTCTGTTTCTCATGTGTTTTTGTTAGTCAATTCAGCAAAAAAGAAAAAAAAAATTCCTAGGAAACTTCCAGCAAGTAAGACTTGAGTATTTACAGGAAGAATCCTTTCGGCATCACCACCATCAGAAATTCCAGGGAGCTGTTTGGGGAAGATAAATGTGAAAGAAGCAAAAGTCTGCTAAAGTGCTCTTAAGAGAATAATGAAAATGCCCTGGTCAGTGTTAATCCTGCCAGAAAAAGATGTAGTCTCCACAAAGCTGTTACTCTTGAGAAAAGAAATTCTTATTTGTGTTTCTTTTGCATGTTGCCCAGTGTCCAGGACATAGTGTCTTGCTTTTCTTCCTATAGTTCTATCCACTTGTATTATTTTCCAGCAAGTATTTAGTCTTTTGTTAATGTCTGTTTCATCAATGAAGTAAATGAAATTAAGTTCAGGTCCTTACTATCTGTCATCCTCAGGCTATTTTAATAGCCTTCTAACAGGCTTTTCCTTTTAATAGCATACATGAGTCTGTCAGAACGGTCTTCACTTGTTTCCTTTTTGTTTCACTCATTCTCAAACTGTTGGCACTGCCATATTGCCCACAGGATAATTTCAAAATTCCTTAGTCTTACAGCATTTAAGACCATCCCAAATACCAGTCAAGCCAGTCCTGTTACTTAATCTCCTACAAAGTTCCTGAAATAGTTGTTTCTGGCCAAAGTGACTCTTGGTCTTTCTGGATGTGAATTACCTGGCAGCAGTATATTGACCAATG
The DNA here is from genome assembly GCA_963573385.1 of Cacajao melanocephalus. NCBI lineage: Eukaryota > Metazoa > Chordata > Mammalia > Primates > Pitheciidae > Cacajao > Cacajao melanocephalus. The sequence goes on along the minus strand of CAUYLG010026275.1, from coordinate 103,502 downwards.
TCATCCCACTGCCTGTCCTATCCGACTTCTGCCAGCACTCTTTGCCCAAGGATGTCCTAATTCTTTTTTATTTTTTGAGACAGGGTCTCATTCTGTCACCCAGGCTGGAGTGCAGTGATGCAATCTTGGATCACTGCAACCTCTATTTCCTGAGCTTAAGTGGTCCTCCTGCCTCAGCCTCCCAAGTAGTTGGGACTACCAGCGTGTGCCACCATGCCTGGCCGCCTCCTGACTCTTTAGAACCTATCTGGAGCTCACCATTCTTCATGAGCCCTTTTCTGTCATGTCCAGTCTTTTTTTTTTGGGGGGGGGGCAAGTGTGGGGACAGCTTGCGAGCAGTAGCCCCAGGTGAGAAAAGTCCAGTGTCAAGCCAATCTTCTTTTCTTACCATTTAGTAGCTTGTTGGACTCAAATTGCTGGATTGGAGAGTCACCATTTGTCACCTCTGATGTTTCTCTGGATCCACTTGAATGCCCTGAGATTATTAGCTGAGCCTGCTCTGTGATTGGTTTCTTGCTCACCTGTGTACCCTGGATGTTTTCCTCTTTGCACATCCTTTGGTCAAGCCAGTCATGACAGGATTCTGCTAAACCTTCCCCACTTTCAGGAAACACAATAGAAGAGTATAAAGTATTTCCCTTCCCTGCTTACTAAACACTCATACCTGTGTCAAGAACTAGCTCTATGATGTCAGGATGAAAACCAAGCCTTGAGTAGTAGGTAATACACACAACTCTTACCTGCTTCAGCTGAGAATGCTCCCATCGATTAAACTTTGCTGAGGATCATTGTTCAGTTGATTGTACATCCGTGCATCTCAAAGAGTGGTCCCCAGAAGAGGAACATTGCCTTCACCTGGGACTTGTTAGTAATGCAAATTCCCACTGCAGATTTACAGAATCAAACATTCTGAAGGTGGGGTTCAGCAGTCATTCTTTAATAAGCCCCATAGGTGGTTCTGATGTCAATTAGTTGGAAAATAATGGGTTACATGAAGGCCAGCATTCTTTATATTAATTCCTAATTAACTTCTTGTTAAGTAGAGTAGGCAGCACTTTATATACATGAACAGCGCTTCCTACCTGAGCAGTGGGAGAAAATTTTTTGTAGCTTCACATGGACATTTGGCAACCTCACAATGAAGGTAACAAACAACCTAAATGTTTAAAATCAGCAATCAGAAAGAGCCTTGTTTCCAATACACCACCATATGCTAGTAAGAGTGTAACAAGATTGCTAGATATAAAAGAAAAATCAATTAAAATAAAAAAGAAATCAGACAAGAAATTTAAAATGTGAGGTAACTATGATAAGATCTAACGAAAGATGTGAAAGATCTGGGTGGATAAAGTTACAAAAATTAATTCAGAGACACTATTAAAGGCTAAATAAAGGTATATGCCACATTCACAAATTGGATGACAGAATAGGGAAATGCATAAATTCATCCAAATTAATTTAAAAATTAATTGCAGTTCAATAAACCCTAAAGAACCCACCAAAAAAAAAAAACCTGTTAGTACTAATAAACAAATTCGGTAGAGTACACACTGCAAAACCCATGTACAAAACTCAGTTCCATTTTTATATGATAATAGTGAGCTATCTGAAAGATAAATCAAGAAAATAATTCCATTAGCTACAAAAATTAAGATACCTAGGAATAAATTGAACTAAGGAGAAGAAGATCTATACACTGAGAACTATAAAACATTGATGAAAGAAGCTGAAGAGAATAAAAATAAATGGAAAGACATCCAGTTTTCATATATTGGAAGAATTAGTATTGTTAAAATTCCCACACTATCCAAAGTGATCTACAGATGTACTGCAATCCCTATAAAAATAAGAATGTCATTCTTCACAAAGATGGAGTACACAATCCTAAAATTCATATGGAACCACAAAAGAGCCCCCAGTAGCTAAAGCAATCCTAGGCAGAAAGAATATAAGCTGGAGGCATCACACTACCTGACTTCAAAATCTACTATAAAGTTATAGTAATCTGAACAGCCTGTTATTGGTATAATAATAGACACATATTCCAATGGAACAGAATAGAAAGACGAGAAATAAATTCACACATCTACTATCAATTGACTTAGGACAAGGCACCAATAATGCACATTGAAGAAAATAAAGTCTCTTCAATCAATGGTGCTGGGATAATTGGATCTCCATATGCAGAAGAATGAGACTAAATCCTTACCTCTCACTATATTAAAAAATGAACTAAAAAATGGATTAAAGACTTAAATGTAAAACTAAAAGCCAGGATACTACTAGAAGAAAACAGGAAAAACACTTTATGACATTGAACTGGGCAATGATTTTTAAAATAAGACCTTAAAAGTACACTTGACAAAGCAAAAATTAAACAAATGAGATTACATTAAACTAAAAAGTTTTCACACAGCAAAGAAAACTATTAACAGAATGAAAAGACAACCTATGGAATGGGAGAAAATATCTGCAAATTACAAATTATATATCTGCAAAGTGGTTAGTATCCAGGATGTATAAGGAACTTAAAAGCAAAACAACAATAACAAAACCAGAAAAACAAAACAAAAAACAAAACAAATAACTAGATTAACAATGGGCAAAAAACTTTAAGAGACATTTTTCAAAAGAAGAAATATAAATGGCCAACAGGTATATAAAAATGCTCAAAATTATTTGTCATCAGAGAAGTGCAAATCAAAACCACTGTGAGTTAGCATGAATAAACCTCACTCCAGCTGAAATGGATATTATCAACACACACACACCCAAGTGTTGTCAAGGAGGTGAAGAAAAGGAAACACACATTGTTGGTGGGATTGTAAACTAATACAGCCACTATGAAAAACTGTGTGGAGGTTCCTCAAAAAATTAAAAATAGATCCACCAACTATAATACTCTGCTGACAGCACTAGACAGGTAATCTAGACAGAAAATCAACAAAGAAGCAATGGACTTTAACTATACCCCAGAGCAAATGAATTTAACATATATTTACAGAACGTTCTACCCAACAACTGCAGGATATACATTCTATTCATCAGCACATGGAAGAACATTCTTCAAAATAGACCATATGATAGGCCACAAAACAAGTCTCAATAAATTTTAAAAAATTAAAATTATTTGGAGTACTTTCTCAGACCAAGTGGAGAGAAACTGGAAATCAACTCCAAAAGGAACCTTCAAAACCATGCAAATACATGGAAGTTAAATAACCTGCTCCTGAATGATTATTGGGTCAGTAATGAAATCAAATAGGAAATGAAAAAAAATATTTGAACTGAACTATAATTTTTTTAAACATTTTTTTATTGTACTTTAGGTTCTGGGGTACATGTGCAGAACATGCAGGATTGTTACATAGGTACATACATGGAAATGTGATTTGCTGCCTCCATCGCCCCATCACCTATATCTGGCATTTCTCCCCATGTTATCCCTTCCCAACCTCCCTACTCCCTGCTGCCCCTCCCTTATTCCCTCAACAGACCGCAGTGTGTGATGCTTCCCTACCTGTGTCCATGTGTTCTCATTGTTCAACACCCACCTATGAGTGAGAACACGCAGTGTTTGATTTTTTGTTCTTGTGTCAGTTTGCTGAGAATGATGGTTTCCAGATTCATCCATGTCCCTACAAAGGACACCAACTCAGTATTTTTTATGGTCGCATAGTATTCCATGGTGTATATGTGCCACATTTTCCTTGACACAACCTATCAAAACCTCTGGGATACAGCAAAGGTGGTGCTAAGAGAAAAGTTCATAGCATTAAATGGCTACATCAAAAAATCCAGAAGAGCAAAATGGACAATATAAGGTTATATCTCTAGCAACACCTGGAGAAACAAGAACAATCCAAACCCAAACCCAGCAGAAGAAAAGAAATAGAGATCAAAGCAGAGCTAAATGAAATTGAAACAAAAATATGCAAAAGATAAATGAAATGAAAAGCTGGTTCTTTGAAAGGATAAATAAAATTGATAGACCATTAGCAAGATTAACCAAGAGAGATCCAAATATGCTAAGTATTGCAACAGATACCACAGAAATACAGAAGATCATTCAAGGCTACTATGAACATTTTTATGCAGATAAACTAGAAACTTAGAGGAGATGGACAAATTCCTGGAAATATACAACTCTCCTAGATTAAACCAGGGAGAAATAGAAACTCTGAACAGACCAATAATAAGCAGTGAAATTGAAATGGTAATAAATAACATTGCCAACAAAGAAAAGTCCAAAATCAGATGGATTCACAGCTGAATTCCACAAAACATTGAAAGAAGAGTTGGTACCAATCCTGTTGACACTGTTCCACAAGATAGAGAAAGAGAGAATTCTCTCTAAATCATTCTATGAAACCAGTATCAGCCAATACCAAAATCAGGAAAGAACATAACCAAAAAAGAAAACTACAGACCAATATCCCTGATGAATATAGATGCAAAAATCCTCAACAGAATACTAGCTAACTGAATCCAAAGGCCTATCAAAATGATAATACCAGCTATCCAGGGATGGTTTAACTAACATATGCAAGCCAATAAATGTGATACACCATATAAACAGAATTAAAAACAAAAATCACATGATCATCTCAATGGATGCAGAAAAAGCTTTTGACAAAATCCAGCATTCCTTTATGATTAAAACTTTCACAAAATTGGCATAGAAGGGACATACTGTAATCTAATAAAAGCCATCTATGAAAAACCAACAGCCAACATTATACTGAATGGGGAAAAGATGAAAACATTCCCCCTTAGAACAGGAACAAGACAGGATACCTACTTTCACCACTTCTATTCAACATAGTACTGGAAGTGTTAGAGCAATCAGACAAGAGAAAGAAAGGGCATCCAATTCGGTAAAGAGAAAGTCAAACTGTCACTGTTTGCTGATGATATGATCATATGTCTAGAAAACCCTAAAGACTCCTCCAAAAAGCTTCTAGAACTAAGAAATGAATTCAGCAAAGTTTCAAGATACAAAATCAATATACACAAATTAGTAACACTGCTATTCACCACTAGTGACCAAGCTAAGAATCAAATCAGGAACTTAACATTTTTAATAATAGCTGCAAAAAAATTAAAATACTGAGGAATATACCTAACCAAGGAAGTAAAAGACCTCTACAAGGAAAACTACAAAACACTGCTGAAAGAAATCATAAGATGACACAAACAAATGAAAACACATTCCATGCTCATGGATGGGTAGAATCAATATTGTGAAAATGAGCATACTGCCAAAAACAATCTACAAATTCAATGCATTTCCCATCAAAATATCACCATCATTCTTTACAGAACTAGAAAAAGCAATCCTAAAATTCATATGGAACCAGAAAGAACCTGCATAGCCAAACCAAGACTAAGCAAAAGGAAATCTGGAGGTATCACATTACCTGACTTCAAACTATACTATAAGACCATAGTCACCAAAACAACATGGTACTGGTGTAAAAATGCCACATAGACCAGTGGAACAGAATAGACAACCCCAAAATAAAGCTAAATACTTAACAGTCAATTGATCTTCAACAAAGCAAACTAAAACATAAAGTAGGGAAAGGACACCCTATTCAACAAATGGTACTGGGATAACTGGCAAGCCACATGTAGAAGAATGAAACTGGATCCTCCTCTTGTACCTTATAAAAAAATCAACTCAGGGTAGATCAAAGACTTAAATCTAATACCCGAAACCATAAAATTTTTAGAAGATAACATCAGAGAAACACTTTTAGACAGTGGCTTAGGCAAAGACTTCATGACCAAGAACCCAAAAGCAAATGCAACAAAAACAAAGATAAATAGATGGGACTTAATCTAAAAAGCTTCTGCACAGCAGAAGAAATGATCAGCGGAATTAACAGACAATTCAGACTGTGAGAAAATCTTTGCCATCTATATATCTGACAAAGGACTAATATCCAGAATCTACAATGAACTCAAACAAATCAGTAAGAAAAAGCAATCCCATCAAAAAGTGAACTAAGGACATGAAAAGAAAAGTATCAAAAGATATATAAATGGCCAACAAACATATGAAAAAATGCTCAAGATCACTGATTTTTAGGGAAATGCAAATCAAAACCACAATGTGATGCCACCTCACTCCTGCAAGAATGGCCAGAATCAAAAATTCAAAAAATAGTTGGTATTGCTGTAGATTTTGTGAAAATGAAACACTTACACTGCTGGTGGGAATGTAAACTAGTACAGCCACTATGGAAAACAGTGAGGAAATTCCTTAAAGAACTAAAAGTAGATCTACCATTTGATCCAACCATCCCACTGTTGGGTATCTACCCACAGGAAAAGAAGTCATTATACAAAAAAGATACTTGCACACACATGTTTATAGCAGCACAATTTGTAATTGCAAAAATATGGAGCCAGCCAAAATGCCCATCAATCAATGAGTGGATAAAGAAAATGTGGTGTGTATGTGTGTGTGTATATATATGTGTGTGTGTGTCTGTATATATATATATATACACATACATAAAACGGAATACTACTCAGCCATAAAGGAATGAAATAAAGTCATTTGCAGTAACCTGGATGGAATTGGAAACCATTATTCTAAGGGAAATAACTCAGGAATGGAAAACCAAACATTGCATGTTCTTACACATAAGTGGGAGCTAACCTATAAGGATGCAAAGACGTGAGAATGATACAACAGGCTGGGTGTGGTGGCTCATGCTTGTAATCCCAGCACTTTGGGAGGCTGAGGTGGGTGGATCACCTGAGGTCCGGAGTTCAAGACCAGCCTGACTAATATGGAGAAACCCCATCTCTACTAAAAATACAAAATTAGCTAGGTGTGGTGGCCGACTCCTGTAGTCCCAGCTACTTGGGAGGCTGAGGCAGGGGAATTGCTTGAACCTGGGAGGCGGAGGTTGCAGTGAGCGGAGATTGCTCCATTGCACTCCAGCCGGGGCAACAAGAGTGAAACTCCATCTCCAGGGGAAAAAAAAAATGATACACTAGTTTTTGGGGACTCAGGGGAAAGGGTGGGAGGAGGGTGAGGGATACAAGACTACACATTGGGTACAGTGTGCACTGCTCAGGTGATGGGTACACAAAATCTCAGAAATCACCACTAATGAACTTATTCATGTAACCAAACACCACGTGTTCCTCAAAAACGTATTGAAATAAAACAAAATAGAACTACCATATAAACCAGAAACCCCATTATTGGGTATATATATCAAAAGGAAATAAAATCAAGATGTCAAAGAGATATCCACATTCCCATGTTTATTGTAGTACTATTTATCATAGCGAAGATAAAGAATCAACCTAAGTATCCAACAACAGATGGTTAAAGAAAATGTGATATGTATACACAATAGAATACTACTCAGCCTCATAAAAAGAAGAAAATCCTGTCATTTGCAAAATTGTGGATGAACCTGGAAGATATTATGCTAAGTAAAATAAGCCAGACACAAAAAGACAAATGCTGCATAAACTCACTCATGTGGAATCTTAAAAAATAAAGATATCACACAAGCAGAGAGTAGAACAGTGGTTACCAGAGACTGGGAGAGGGGGAGACTAGGGAAAAGTTGGTTAATAATTCTGCTGTGCAATATAGAACACCAGAATTTATTCCTCCTACCTTAGGTTCTATATTGCACAGCAGAGTGACTATGGCTAACAGTAAAATGTTGTGTATTACAAAATGGCTAGAAGAAAAACTTTTGTGTATTCTGGCCACAAAGAAATGATCAATGCATTAGGTATACTAACTACTTTGATTGGGACATTAAACAACACTGATGTGTATCAAATTATCAAATCGTAACCCATAAATATGTATAGTGAGTCTTCATTTAACAGTGTTGATAAGTTTTTGAAAACTGAGACTTTAAGCAAAACAATGCACAGGAAAACAAAACGAATTTTACCATAGACTGATATAAATAAGAATTAAGTCCCCACAGCATATAGTAAGTTGTTTCATTAAAAGTCACATTTTCCAAGAACTTATCGATGTTAAATGAAAGATTTACTGTGTAATTAAAATGTGTTGATTAAAAATTAAATACTTTTTTAAGGTATTTAATTAAAAATTAATATAATTTGTAAATATATAATTAATTAAAATTAATTTAAATATATGGTGGATAGAAAGCACTCCAACAGACCCATACTTGTATGGATATTTAAAATGTGGCAGAAGTGGATTATGGATCAGTGGTGAAACAACAAACTTTTCAATAAATTGTGCTAGGGAAACTGGATATCCATATGGAGAAAAAGAAATAAAATTATTGGAAGTATTTTTTCCAATTTGCACCATCCATAAAAAATAAACTCCATGTGGGTAGATTAAATATTCAATATGAAAGACATGCAGTAATGTTTTCAGATAGTAACATGGAAAATATCTTTGTTACTAGTGCTAATGAAGAATTTTTAAAACAAGATAAATGACACAAATTATATTAATTAGGGTAAGATTGCATAGTAACAAATAGCCAAATTTTGGTGGCTTATAGATAAAAAATTTATTTCTTTTTTTGTAACAATGAAGGACTTGTGTTTGAGTCAGTTATTCATGGGTATAAGCTGAAGGCCATGCTTCTTTCTTCATTAGGTAGTTTTCCAAGGATAACCTGGATATGGCTGTCTTAGGCCACTAGACAAATAAAAAAGAGCATCATGGAGCCCAAATATAATATAAGTTTTTTAAGGGCCAAGCTTGAGAAAGGCCCATATTACTTCTGTTCACATCCCACTGGAGAGAACTTAGGTACATGGTCTTGCCTAATGGCAAGGTAGTCTGGGAAACTGTAGTGTAGCTCTGCTCCCATGAGTAACAGATTTTGGTGGTCAGTGATCTATTCCACATTAATCATAAAATGAATACAAACACCCATATTAAAGTCACCAGAAAATAAAGACAGCAAAAGACTAGCCAGCATGTAAGAGAAGTTAAATACGAAATATAAAGAATATGTGAAAAACTGAGAAATCAATTTAAAAATCACAAAAGTGGGCATAAGACTTGAATAAGCACTTTAGAAAAGAAAAAATCCACAAAGAAACCTCATTAATAATCAGGAAAATACTACTGAATATCACAATGAGTCACACTTATACACATAGTTCATTTTATTATTTATAAATATATATAATATAAAATGAACTATATATAGTTCATTTTATTATTTATATATAATTCATTTATTATATATTATATAATGAACTATATATAGTTCATATATATATATGTATCTCAGATAATATGAAGGGCAGTGAAGAGTGGAGCAATGATAACCCTTACACTGCTAGTGGGGGTGGGAATTTTTTATACCCACTTTGGAAAACAGTTTGACATTATCTAATGTAGTCCAAAATGAGCATACATTATGACTTAGCCATTCTCTTGCTAGGTCTAGATGCTAGGGAAACTTTTGCACATTTACTGAAGGAGATACTATGAAGGTTCACAGCAGCATTGTTTGTATTGTTTTAGCTACCAAAGAAAAACATCCCACATGTCTCTTAATAGTACAATGGATAAATCAGCTTTGGCTATTGATACATTGGAATACTACAGAACATAAAAATGAATAAATTCTAGCTACTTAAAGCAATATAAATCTTTTCAAACTAATGAATAACATAAGTAAATCAAAAGAAATACAATATAATTCAGGAGAATAAAACCTATAAAGTCTTCAAAGAAAAAAAGTTTAAATCAGAAATTTTATACTCATTTATATCCATTTTGAGTATAAAAAATTGGAAACATAACTTTGAACATGGGAAGACTTGTGATTTCCTTTGTTATTTAAAGAACCCCAGTCATCAAAGAATTTGGAATACAACTTCCCATGATGTATTGGACTAGGGATACTCTTAGATATGCAAACAAAACACTTAGTTCTCTTTTCCTTAATTTTGGGTTACCCATATGCAAAAATTAAAAAGTAGAAATGCATACCATATTGCTAGTTTTTAGAGTACCACATCTCATCTCGGGATAAGTTACCTAAATTGGTGCTTCCAACTGAGAATGATGCAATGTTATAATGGTAGGTTCCTTAGAATATGAATGATATCTATCTAACAAGTTTAAGATTGTCCGATTGTTGATATTTAATTTCCCAGTTTTGGTAGCGACAGTGTTTTTTACAGACCTCCTTCAAAAAGACTGGTAATTCTAGTAATTCCTGACAGCTATAGAGGTCTTCTAGGGAATTAAATACCCAAACATGCAGGAGCTGACATACAAAGATTCCTATTTAAAGTGAAGAAGGGCACAGCCACCAAGTCCTTTAGTCCTTGTTTGTCTCAAGAAAACCCTTAACTTGGTCCTCATTCCCGTGCATATGGTTTTTCATTTGGAAATAATACTGTGCTTGGATGTTTGTTATTTGGGGTGGTATCTGATTTGTATGCAGGGAGCAGGAGCAAAGATGCTAGCCTAACTTAGGGGACTTAAGGAATAATGGCCCAGGAAGATCAGTGTGAGATAAATTTTGTACTCCAAAATAGCAAAGAAGTATCCAGGAAAACCAGGCTTAGTCAACATATCCAGGGGCATGAGCAAATCTAGAATTAGGAGGTGAAATTCAGAGCTGAATGGAAGCCAAAAGGTTAGGAACAAAGTTGAGAATAAATTGAAGAAGGTCCCAAGTGATGCTGCAAATACAGTTTGTGGTTCTGTTGAAGAACAGCTATGCAGAATTAAGACCTTTGAGCTTGTCATAAAGGTAAAGGCCAGAGAAGACTTCCAGGAAATTGATATGGTGGGATGTAATTATTCTGATGGGAATAGGAGAAAGCTATTGCAAAAATTGAGGCTTGCAATGATGGTGTCTTAGAATGGAGAGCCGAGAGCCTCGATGGGGAGAAGTGGTTTGACTTTAGCTATAGTTTGAAGCAGGCGATGACGGTATTTACTGATGGGTATGAGAAAGGACAGTCAAGGAGAATTCCATTAGCTGAGACAGGAAAGATTGAGGGAAGAATATTTGAAGTGTCTGGTAGAAATTAGGGGTTTGGTTTTGAATATGTTAAGTTTAGCGTGTCTGAAAAACATCTATGTGGAGATGTTTCTTTCAGCAAGAGGCTTAACAAACAACAGCTGTGGTAGCTGTTACTTTTCATCACCTTGACATTCAGTGACATAAATCCCTGAAAGTTGGAACCTGCTAACATGTCTCAGAAGACAGAATCCTTATCCACCAAAAGCTGCTCTCATTCAGGTTTCCCTTTCCATATAAACTCTAATATTCTATTTGGTTCCTCTTTTTGGCTTTGCTTATCATCCTGAACTCAAACAAGTGACTAATGAGGAAGCTCAAAGACCCTCTGTCTCCATTGCTAATTCTTGTGGCCCATTCAGTCATTGAACATGTTTATTGAGCACTTATTCTAAGGGTAAAAAACAAATCTCAATTGCTCATATGGGTGACCTCAATAATGCCCCTTATATTGGCATGTCGTCCTTCTATTTCTCAGTCTTCCAAGCTCCTCACTCCGCTTTGGCGATCTAGGTCTCAGGCTCTACTTTCGTAATCTGTGTCATTCAAGCAACAGTCAACAATGAACTAGAATGAACTGTTAAAGCCATAATGGACATCCCCTTCACCTGGACATGTGGGGATGGTATTAATGGCAGCCACATAGTGTGTGTCCTTGTCAATCACATTATTGCTTGCTGTGTATAGAGTCTCCACTGGCTTCACATTGTACCCAGGGTTAGATCCATGACCTCCCTCCCAACAACTGCCACTCTCGCATCCACTACACTCTAGCAACAAGGACCTACCTTTTCTTTCTGCTCCTTTAATATGCCCCTCATTCCCATCTCAGGGCCTTTAGACTTGCTGTTCCCTCTGCCTGGAATGTTTTTTCCCTACGTCTTTGCATAGCTGACTCGTGCTTATCAAAGTCAGCTAAAATGTCAGCATTTTAGAGAAATCTTGGATATTCTTTACTGAAGGCAGTGGCCTTGTTTTCTTGTCTGCTGCTGCCTGTTCACTGCTCATCCCAGTGCCTAGATAAGTGTCTGTCACCAGATGGCCCTTGTAACAGGTGCATTTAGTGCTCTGTTCACATCCTCTCAGCACTCACCTCTACATGCTGGAGGTTACTTTGCTGACACCTGTGACTCTCCTTGGGGCTTTTTTGACTGAAGGTACCCACTAGGCTCAAGAACAGGGCAAGCCAGGAATGCCAAAGAGTTATTCTCAAGCAATGACAGATGGCAGGGGTTGGGGGGGGGTGGGGGTTGTGTATAAATACCCTGGTTTCCTTGCCTCTTGGGTAGAGTAACTCTGAGGAATGTATTCTGGACTCTCTCCAGGAGTTTTCCGGTTAGATTAAGCTCCAGGTGCCCACAGAGGTAACTTGCCTAACAACATAATATTTATTTACTTCCTTTTCTTTGCTGCCTCACTTCCCCATTCTGCCCAGTGCTTCTTGGGATTGCCTCCTAATGAATCAACTTGTGCTTGGACCCTTTTCTCACATCTCATTGCTTCTGGGAAATCTAACCTCAGACAATCCTCAATAAAGGAATAAATGCCCAAGTATTTATACTCAAATAGTACTTACTGCCTAGAAGTCACCAGGAGTTTATTTGATTTATAGTATCATAGTTTTCCCCCCAACATTACGCATTCCATCAGTATGCTTTTTAATTCTGGCTCTCACAGGAAACGTATACAATAACATATGTTGGGTACGTTGTTTAAATGATGTTCACAGGAAAGACTCATTATGTGCTTGTTGGTTTGAGGATTTTTGAGTAAGTGGTGGAAGATATTTTGATGTCAGCCTAAGTTCTGCTGAGCAGAAAATGGTAATGAAGAATGTCTCTTTATGAAGATCCACCAATAGAATGCATTGAGTCAGAAAATTTCTTAACTTTCCATAAACAAAGAACAAGGTCCTAAGTGAAGGGAAAACAGGAAGTGATATGAGAAGGAATTTGTTTACCATGGTTTCAACCACACTGGAATTTATTTTTATCAAAATGAAACCGTGGGTAAGTCAGCAAGGCTGGGCAAAGCCCAGAGACTGTGAGGTCCTGGACTCCCAACCAGGACACTATGAACTCAAGAAATTCAAATACATTTTGATTTTTCTAGAAATTTCTCAATCTTTCTCAGAGGAGTCTCAGTTTCTTTTACTTTTCTTTTTGAATTTCAAAATATTTTGAAAACATAGCATATCAAAGAAGGTTTTCAAGAACTCAGATTTAAACTTGAAAGCCAAATTTCTGTAAAGTCACCAAACATTTTATCTTACAATGACCAACACCTGGATTATAAATGATCCCTATCATTGTACCTTCTTTTGTTAACCTTGTTAGAGAAGGCAGCTGGGTTCTAAACTAGTCTCTTACTTCCTTAATGTTTAAACAGGGACAAAGCCCTCAATATCCACGGAGACCAGTGGTCTGTGGGGACCATGGACAAGAAGACATAGTGTCTTGGTATCTTTCGGGAGGGAGGGAGAATAGAGCAGGATTGCTGACTTTTTAGGAGAAACTAAAAATCTGGGTTTTCCTATAAAATTTCCCCACTTTAAATGTTTTAATATTACTGTGTAGGCTGGGCATGGTGGCTCACGCCTATAGACCCAGTACTTTTAGAGGCCGAGGCAGAAGGATACCTTGAGCCCAGGAGTTCAAGACCAGCCTGAGCAACATAGACCTCATCTCTACAAAAAAAAAATAAACAATATTAGCTGGGCGTGGTGGCATGCACCTATAGTCCCAGCTACTCAGGAAGTTGAGGTGGGAGGATCACCTTGAGCACAAGAGATTGAGGCCGTAATAAGCCAATATCATGCCACTATATTCCAGTCTGTGCAACAGAGTAAGACCCTGTCTCAAAATAATAAAGTCAAATCACTGTGTAAAAAAGTCTCCATTTTAAAGCTCTATTTTACATTTTGGTCACTATTCCCAACCTCTTATTTGAAAGACTTGAGGCTACTTTGGCATTTTAATAAATGAAAATGTTCCCCTGTAATGGAAGTACCACCAGTGATCCTGTGCTGAGATCGATTGCCTTGCTATTTAAAGAGTGGTCTCTGGCCAGCTATATCAGTACCAACTGGGAACTCATTAGAGACACAGACTCACAGGCCCATGCAGACGTACTGAATCCGACCTTGCCATCTAACAAGCTCCCCAGAGAATTCAGATGCACATTCAAATTTGAGAAGCATTAAGTTCACCTCTTCAGGAAAAAGAAAAAAAATCAGACTCTAAATGCAGAAGCTACCATTTATATCTCACATGGAGAGAGAGGAAAATGAATATTCCAGAAGTCTTAGACACTTACAATAGCAATAGCTAGCCAAAGATTTAAAAAGTGGTCTACTAATAAGGAGGTTCATATTCTCTGTATGGATATACAATTGGCAGTCTATAGTCATGGCTTCTGGCATCCATGGATTCAACCAACCACTGAAAATATTTTGAAAATAAAAAGCATTTGTGTTGAACATGAACAGACTTTTTTTGGTCATTATTCCCTAGATAATACAGTATAATAATTATTGACATAGCATTTACATTGTATTATGCTTTTTAAGTATCTAGAGATTAAAGTAGGGAGGATGTGTGTAGGTTATATACAAATACTGCTACATTTTATATAAGGGATTTGAGCATATGGAGATTTTGTTATTTGCAGTGAGTCTAGAATCAACGCCCCTGCAGAGAGTGAGGAACAAGTATGTTTAGTCAGTTTGTTGAGGCATGCAATTGATTAGGGCAGCCTCTCTCAATATTTTCAGCCAAAGTCTGTGTATTTCCAGCAATAACAGGATTTTTATATTTGGGGTATGCAGTCAATTACGTATATTAAGAATCTATTTTGTGCATACTACTGTTCTGAGCGCTGGGCCCAGGGATGAATAAGGCACAGCTTCCATCTCAAAGCACTTAGTATCTTGATGACAAGACATGCCCAGAGCAGCCACAGAGGCATAAATAATGGCGGAATGCAGTACTAGGAGGCTGAGTTGGCCAAGCGCCCAATAATTGATCTTTGTCATGATCATTCAACAGAATATTGTACTTACTTCTTTTTATTTGAATATTTATTTGCTTAACATCTGTCTACAATTCCACACTGAAAGCATTATGCCTGCAGGGACCAATATTAATTGAACGATTTGCCCATTGCTTACTTCTGTATTTACATATAGCTCTCTGCCTAGGGAAGTGGAATGTAAAAGAAAAATTGTAGGCAACTTCGCATGACATGCTTGAGTCATTTCCTGTTAATGTTGTCTTTCTCTATAAAGAATATATGCATATAAAACTAACAGAATTATTTTACAGAACCCCTGCACGTCTGAGATTTCACACACCACTCCTCACTTCCCCCACCTCCTCTATCCCTTAACCCAGCCCTAGGCAAATGCGACTCTATTTCTTGACCCTAGGGATGTGCTGATTCTAAACATTTAAAATAAATGGAATGATACAATATGTGGTTCCTTGCAACTTTTCATTTAGCACAATGTTTTGGAAGGTCACTAAATTTTATTTTCATTCTACATTTCTTTGAAATAGAAAAAAAGAAACTTAGGCTAAGGAAGATATTTAAAATGTTATAGAAGTACAGGTGACTCCTGAAGCTTGAGCTGCATCATGCTTTTGTTTATAAATGTAGAAACACGCACATTCCTTCTGTTTCTCTTTCAGCTGTCTTGAACCAAGCTTTTATTGGGTGTTTAGTGGGGTTTATGTGAGAACTGGATGGCCCTAGGAGAAACTGAGAAATGAATGAAGATTTCTTCCCATGCTTCTTCTTTCCAATTTTTATATCCTTCTCTTCTCCTTAGATATACAATATTCTAATGTTACATCTTTATTTACCCCACAATATTACATTCTGAAAATGAATGGCAAAATTTGTTAAGCTTGTTATATAATGTTTTAATTTCCATAGTGGGCTCCTATTTTCCTACCTAAAGAGAGAGACTAACGGTAGACATTTCAGGAAGACAGGGAAATTGGCAACTACTGGTTAAGAACAATTTTCTAGACATTTGTTGAGAGCTTGTCAGGTGTTAGGCAAGTGCCAAATCACAGGTTAAGTAACACCCCCAAGACACACAGCTATTAAGTGGTGAAAGCAGAATTTGAACAGTTCTTCCTGATTACAGAGCCTCAGTGCTTAATTATTGTGGTAGATGGCTTCCTCAATGCTTGTTAGTCACCCTATAAATTCCCCAGCCAACAACCATTCCACCTCACCCTTCCTAAAGCAAACACAGAATGTATCATGTGATATTCTGTCTTTTGGCACTCTCTCTCTAGAGAGAATGTTATCAATTCTGTAAGTTGTAGTTTCTATGGGTCATTAAAAAATATGAAAGTCAACCTTTTGTTTGTGAATTTCCTTTTCTACTTAGATCTGTGTTTTCAAGATTTACTAACCTGTATCTGTATTATATTGCATGGAGAACATAGTTACTACCACTAGGGAGGGTTCAGTTCTTTTATTTGATGAAAATGTAAGGCTAAAGTGGAATGAGAACTTAACAAACATCCATGGACTAATCAAGGACTAATCATTTCTAATCAAGAGATGCTAAAGGGAGTTCTTTATACAACAACATGAAGCATGAGAAAGTATAAAACTCATTGCTAACGGTGAACGTGTAGACAAATGTATAATATTCTATTAGTTTAACAGTGGTGGGCAAATCACTTCTAATTCTAGTATACTAATTAAAAATATTAAAAATACAGTAATGTTAATAGATACACAATACAAGTAGATGTAAATTGTGACATCAATAACAAAGTGTAAAGAGGGGATAATCAAAAGTGTAGAGTTGGATGTGATTGAACTTAAGTTGTTATCAGCTTAAAATAAACTCAACAGGAAGACAACGGCATGGGAAACCTTTCAGTGTCTCGCTAAGTAGGAGCTAAAAGGACTTATGGGATTTTAGCTTGTGCTGGGTGATCTTAGGAAGGGTTTAAGGAAGAACAGCTTTGCTTTTAAGTAGAGGCTGTCGGGAAGCAGTTTTTTGATTGGATCTGGAGATAATTCTGTGATTGGATATCTTAATGATCCTATTTAGAAGGCAAAAGAGATTAAATGAGGCTAAGACCGTAATTGGTGAGGAATCAGCAGCCATTCGGTTTAGCCAGGATATAGGAGTCACTATGCTGGCTTGGACAATATTTACACTTTTATCTGTGCTCACATGTTTGTGGAGTGGTCTTGTTTTTGGTCTTGATCCATCATGGTCACAGAATGGATTTATCTGATCCTGGTGTTCCGGGAAATTTTGCATGTGTGACAGGACAGAATAATGACATAGCCGGGAACACAAGGCTATGTTCCTCAACACCGAGACTGGCAGTCAGGGGCTGTCTTTCTCTTTCTCATCATGCACTCAAGTTTGCAATGTTAAGAGTTGCAGAGAACTGAGTTTTATTTTAGTTCTCCAATTTACTACCAGTTGTTTAACTTGAGAAAACTCACAAAGTGTCAGAGCTTTAGTTTCCTTATATCCATAAGCCTTAGTTTTCTGATAATATGTCTACTTAAATGGAAATAATAAAAACCACCTTTATGGTTTATTGAAAGGATAAAAGAAAATGTAGATAAATCTCCCAGCTTTTAACCTTTCAGAAAATCAGTCCAATTTGATAAATGACTGAGAGAAGATTGTCTCCATTTTTATACTATTAAAACATCATTCAATTAAAGTCCATATTTATTGAGGACTTCTGACATAGCAATCTGGATGTCATGTGGCCATGTGACAGTTACAGTCTTCAAGGTAGCCTTAGAGGATATCGTGGGTTCACACTGTGCACTCTTCTCACCTGGGAGTCTGGGGCCTATCTACTTTATAGGAAGTGTGCCTCAAGAGTCTCATTTCTCTAATTTCTTGTTCAGTTCTGTTCTGCCCATCTCTACTACCTAAAGATATAAATCTGTGGGTTGTCGTCTTTGTACCTTACATGCCAGTTCTGAAATCTGGATGCACATTAGAATCACTCGAAGGGTTTTAAGAACTACTGATGTCTAGATTCCACCCCCAGGGACTCCAGTTTACTAATTTTGGCTGAGGGTATTTAGTCATTGAGATTTTAAAGAGTTTTTCAGAAAATTCTAACAGGGAGCAGAGTTTGAGAACCATTGCTATAAACGGTGTTTCTCAAACTTTAATGTACTTATGCATCGTTCAGGGAATCTTGTTAAAATGCAGACTTTGATTAAATTTAAAATGCAAAGTAAAAATTCAGATTTTTATTAAAATTAAAAGTTAAAACGCAGGCCTAGGAATCTGCATTTCTGGCCAACCCCCATATGATGTCAGTGCTGCTGGTTCAAGGACCACACTTTAAGTAATAAGGCGAGATACATTTGTTCTCACTTATCCTCGTAGAACAGTCTATAAAATTTGCAGTGGTGTGTCACGTGGGATCCTTTAATGAAATAAGCTAGAGGGAAGGAGGGAGGAATATAGTTATACTGACCTGCACTTTCACTTTCAAAAGAACACATTCAAGAGTTGGAATTTGCCGCATGTATGTTGAGGATTTGCTAGGTGTGTGTCTGTACCTATGAAGATCAAGTTCTTATATTTCTGGCTGTAATGAGCCTCCTAAAACAACTTCAGTTTCAAAAACAGTAAATATGGTAGGGAGGGAGATGGACAAGATGAGTTTTGTATTATGTCCTGTTTCCCATTTTTACACTTCAACCTAACTATGCTGTAAAAATCCAGAGCTTGACCTCCTATGCCCTGCTGAGCTCACCTAACAGGGTTTTAACCAGCAGAAGGGTGCTCTCACTACCTGGATAGAGATGGAAAGGAGGAACTAGTGCTGTGTGGTACCTCCTACTTCCTTTGCAGAGTCTTTGTAAAAGAAGAGTGGGGTAAGAGCTTTGTAATGTTTCGGTGCTGTCTGTAAGAAACGACTTTTTTACTTTTCAATGGAACTTGGAGTGAAATATAGAGTTGTAGGTGAATGGATCCATTCTAGGCTTTGCCAGGCCCCATTCTTATAAAAAAGCATTGGCAGGTGATGAAGAGCATTAAGGCACTTACTTAGAGATCCAGATGATGATACTAGTTGTGCCCAGGTCATCTTAAGGCTGACTGGACCTTCCGCCAGCTTAAAGAATTTATAAGATGCTTCTTTTGGCATGCCTAGGAAAAAGCACAGGCCTTCATTGACCAGGTGAAATGGAGGGGCCTAAGCATTACAGATAATTATGAAAGAAGCTTTCAGGAAAAGAACCTTAGCTGGTGATACAAAGATGGTAGAGTCTACTAGCTATAAAAGACTATCTGTCTCTAATGGCTGAGAGTTCTATGAGGACCAGGTAAATTCAGACTTGATATGGTGAAGGGGATTGGGTTTGGTTTGCATAATTCTGGAAATAGAATTATGTGACTTGGTCTTTATTACTACCTCCTCATCTTATTCCTCTCCAGAAAGAAATAGGTGGGACAGAGATGTTTAAGAGGAAGAAACTGCTACGGAGAAGGTGGAAACTAAGATGTAAGTGGAGATTAGAACTTGGCTGTTTGGCCCCAGGGCTTTTCTCACTAGACTATGATGTAATATTTCAAGACAGAGTGAGTAATGTGCAATGAACATGGCAGACTCATGTTGTGCAAGGAGTAACATTTGAGAAGCTTAGGTTCTGGCTGGGCATGGCTTTACTGCCTGCTAATTTCCCCTACCTAAAAGCAAAGCAATTTGTAACAGTTGAATCAGCCCTCTAATCTGAGTCAACTATCGGTTGCTTTCTTTGTATATCTGCTCCCTAGAATTACAAATGCTAGCTTTCATATGGATTTCAAGCTGGGTGAAAAGACTTTTTGCTTGTAAAGAAGAAATGATGCTGGAGGTCTCATCAGGAAGTGACATAGGAGACCGGGACAGGTGAGTGAACACCACTGGCAGAGTTAATTCTGGCTGCCATGCAGCTCCGTAGTAAGTGTCAGTAGCAAAGCTGACGTCAACCATTGTTTACTTCTCTGCTGAAGTTCTGCAGATCAGTAAAGATACCCAAATGCACATTCCCTGCATGGTCATCAGAAACATATATTTTTTATTGACAAGGCTTAGCAGCTCTTAGCCATTGACTGAAGTGTAATTTAGATGGATGAGCTGTTCTGCTGAAGAATGCTATTAGTCTTCTCTAAGCAGTAGTGCAAGACTGGAGGGGCTAGGAAAGGACTAGAAGCAGACAAGGAAGCACCTGAAGGCTTGTGATGCAAAAAGTAATTATTATGCTTAATGGGGAGTATCACCCCATTTATTTACAGTCAGGGTAATTGAAACTTCATGTTTGGCATTTCCCAAGATTTCACAGTGTGGAATCAATCTACGAAAAGCTTTCTTGTATCCCGTATCATTTCACCAGTCTGTATCAGCTCAGTACCTAATAAGACACGCAACGGTTCAGTCAGACAAACCATATGGACACATACTGAAATCACTATGAAAATGAGAATTAAAACTTCGGTTCTTTAAAAATGATACAAAGTGCTTTTTTTCAGGACCCAAAATTAAATAAAATAAAAACCAAAGAAAATAAAATGTTCTAAGCAGTTAAAATGGAATTGCAAGGCCTAATTCAATAATCATTAATTCCAGTGATTTTTATGCATCTTTAGAATCACAACATGGTTTTCAAAAGACACGTTAGAAGGAAGGCTAATATTTTTAAAGTGAGATGATTGAAGTAGCCCTGTCAGAGGCAGGGATGGGACTGTATCTGAGCATCGCCTTTGCCCCTTCATCTTCACCTTCTTCTCCTATGTACCCTGTTTCCTTTCTTATATATAGTTCAGCCCCATATGGACCTCTTGATTCTATGTATGAATTGCAAAGCAGTTTGGGAATGTCTCTTCTGGTTCAACTCTTTCATTTAACAAATTGGTAAGTGGAGACACAGACTTTGTTTAAAATGACAGGACAAGTTAACAATAGAACCAAAAACAGAGGTCAAGTCTTTAACTCTCAGTCCTGAGAGTCCATGCACCATGCCAAATGACCTCCCCTGATAAAACAGACCAAGGAATAAGCAACTTTATTCCTGGCTGGGTGTGGTGGCTCATGCCTGTAATCCCAGTACTTTGGGAGGCCAAGGTGGCTTGATCACCTGAGGTCAGGAATTCGAGACCAGCCTGACCAACATGGTGAAACCCCGTCTCTACCAAAAATACAAAAATTAGCCTGTTGTGTTGGCGAGTGCCTGTAATCAGAACTACTTGGGAGGCTAAGGCAGGAGAATCACTTGAACCCAGGAGGCGGAGGTTGCATTGAGCGAGCCAAGATCGCACCACTGCAATCCAGCCTGTGCAACAAGAGCAAAACTCTGTCTCAAAAAAAAAAAAAAAAAATGGAAAGAATTCTTAAAGACTCACCAAATCCTTAAGTTCACTTTGTATATGGATCCACATTGATTTTGCCTTGTTACATGTCTGATTCAATGACTGCTCTTGATCACATACCTAATACTTCTCCTCACTTTGAAGTTGATAGAGTACTTGATTGTTCTTTGATGTTGTGATTTAACATTTTCTTCTTCTATCATCTGACTGTCCAAAGTATTCATTTTAGATTATAACTCTTGGATGGTCGGCAGAGAGTCTAGCAGTCTAGCAGTTTCTCTTTGTCTCATATACATTTTGAAGTCAGGGTGCTTTTTGAGCATGATGATAATGATTCTAACCTGACATGCCATCCACTGGGTCTGACTCATGAAGACAAATGTGCTGGGCTTTAATATTTCACCAGGTTTTGTGATGTGGGGTAAAGGAAAGAAGGGATGAGAGGACAACTACTAGAATGCAAGTTTTACTCCTCTCCTGGCTCATCTTATTGGTATCACAGCCTGGAAAATGCTGTGCCTTGCATCATTTTCGAACATATAATTTGTATGCCTTTCACATGTGTATTGATGAAAAACTGTTTGAGTTCCCTTGCACTGGAGGTTTTTTGCTATCGCCCACTGGTGTTTAGCTGGGAAATGAAGTATACAAAGAACCTAACGTATTTGGACAATTCTTTTATAGGAGACAAAAACAATATGAGTGTATCTGGGCAGTAAATCCTAAAGTTTTATTTAGCCTCCTGCCACCCCCTTAAATCAATTCCTCTATCCAAACAGGCATAATTTCCTATTATTTTAGCCTTTATCTTCTAGTCTTTTTCATACCCATTGCCAATACTCTGATTCTTGCACAATGCAGTGAGTCTCATAACTTGTCTCCCTATGTTTAATATTTTGAATCTATTTTTCAATTTGTTATTTGAATATTGTTATAAATACAAATTAAATTCCAAGTATGAATAAATAGAGAATATAATAAAGAATGATCTCTAATTAGAGACTCTAAATTATTATAATCTACGCCCCTAAAGTAAACCATAGATTTAAAGTGATTGTTATGGTACTGATATTTTCTCTATTTTGTTATGTGTAAATGTAATAAAAATTTTTATTGAAAATAATAACCCAAGTTCCTATGAAGAACAGATGATGGTGAAGGAAGGACCCAGCAATGATTTGTCATTTTTTTTAACATTATCAACACTTTGGGCCACTTTAAAGCCATGTTTGCAAGTAAGTAAGTATATGCCTCACGGACTTCCTTCTTTTCCCAAATGAGCCTGTGGACTGGTGAGAACCTCTCATGCCATGAGGAAGACGCCTTCTTTCACTTCTCTGTCATGCAGGAATGAAAGATGTGAGCCTTGAACTTACAAATGAGGTTGCTCAGTGTGTGGAGGGGGATGGGTGATTCTTAGTGATTTTTTATTTCTCATTAAGTCCTAGACCTCAATCTTCATCTCTGGCCCCAGGCCCTTTGTTCCCCCTCATGTCATTCCCAGAAATGGTCACATTCTACTTTTCTTGATGCTGAGCTTTCTCTGGAGCAATGGGGAACCAGCTAAACCCTTTCTTCTCCAATGAAACCTGTGTGTCCAAGACAAGGAAACATCACACATTGCTTTGTGAACTAGGCAAGAAGAGAACAGATGAGCAGATGCTGTAGCAAAGTGACTCTGCCCTGGTGTGAGATGGTGGGAAAGGGGGTAACCTGAGCCTGGGTTTAGCTTCAGCTCTGAGGGCAAGGGCCTGCACCCCAGGCACACACAGCAGTCATCCGTTCTCTCTTCTGTGTAGTTTCTCCCAACCACACTGAGAGTCATTTACTTCTTGCAGTATGGTTGGATTTTAATGAATGTGAAAATATGGGAATTATTAATTTGAAGAAATCTTCAGTTTAGACCAGCAAAAGAGATGTGAGATACGAGTATTAAAAATCAAATGTTTAATGCTCAGCTTGAACTTCCTGTGAGAACTATAAGAACTTGAACATATACAAAGCATCCACAGACAAAGCAGAGAAGAACCTAAGTCCAAATGGAGCTCTGGAAGTTTCTGTTTCTACCTCCAGCTGCCTTCTGTAGATGATAAGATGTGAGACATCATTTCTTTCTCCCAATATAGTCTTAGCTAGAGGGTTCATTTATCTTATATTTATTTTTATTTTCCCACCCTACCTAGTATGTAGTATATACATACTCTCAACTTAAGATGGGGTTACATCCTGATAAACTCATCATACATTGAAAATGTGATAAGTAAAAAATGCAGGTTGGGTGCAGTGGCTCGTACCTGTAATCTCAGAGATTTGGGAGGCTGAGGCTGGAGTATTGCTTGAGCTCAGAAATTTGAGACTGCAGTGAGCTATCATTGTGCCACTGCACACCAGCCTGGGTGACAGAGACAAGTTGTTTCTTAAAAAAATTAAAATGAAAAAAAATTTTAAAAATGCATTTACTGTATCTTAGCCTAGCCTACCCTAGATATGCTCAGAACACTTACATTAGCCTATAGCTGGGCTAAATAATCTAGCACGAAGACTCTTGTATAATAAAGTGTTGGACGTCTTATGTCAGGGGTCGCCAACTCCTCAGGCCATGGAGGTATTGGTCCATGGCCTTTTAGGAATGGACCACAAAACAGGAAGTGAGTGGCAGACGAGAGAGTGAAGCTTCATCTGTATTTACAGAGGCTTCCCATAGCTCACATTACTGCCTGAGTCAGCCTCCTGTCAGATCAGCAGCTGAAAGGACTGATTCTCATAGCAGCAAAAACCGTGTTGTGAACTGTGCATTTGAGGGAACCCTATTCGATTCTCATAGGAGCAAAAACCCAATTGTGAACTGCTCATATGAGGTATCTAGGTTGTATGGTCCTTACGATAATCTAATGCCTGATGATCTGTCACCGTTTCCCCTAAAGTAAACCATAGATTTAAAATGGTGGAACCATCTGGTTTCAGAAAACAAGCTCAGGGCTCCCACTGATTCTATATTAGGGTGAATTATATAATTATATCATTACATATTATTTGACAATGTAACAATAATAGAAATAAAGTGCACAATAAATGTAATGTGCTTGAATAATCCTAAAACTACTCCCCTACCCAACCCCCTGGTTCATGGAAAAACTGTCCTTCTATAAAAACTGTCCCTGATGCCAAAAAGGTTGGGGACTGCTGTCTTATGTAATTTATTGAATACATAAATGAAAATGAAAGACAGATTGGTTGTATGGGCATGATTGTAAAGTTGAAAAATCATAAGTTAAATTGTTGTAAGTTGGGGACTGTCTGCATACTGGTAGAAATAAGTAAATGCTAATTGTACTTGATGTTTCAGAGGGAGTGGCATGAGAGAAAAAGTAAAAGAAAGAGAGAGAGGAGTTAATATAATACATGTTATTTGAACAAACTACTTGAATTTATCATAAATAGTAATTAAGGCAAAATGGAACAACTTACTCAACTTCAAAAAACAATTTTATTTATAGATATTAGTTTCTAAAATTATCCTATCAGAAAAAAACAAACAGATATGAAAAATGTGAGGTGTTTGGATTTTTAGAGTTTTCGTCAATTTTAAACTAATAATTTGAGAATCTGTTGACTACCTACCACAAAATGTTAAAAGAATATCCTACTGATACTTCCTCTAATTCCATCCCCCTTCATCCTCTAGATTCTTGTGAATTATATTAATTTTGGGGTCGAGGTTTTGAACATTAATATTCTCCTCTTTATAAATTCTCCTTCTACTTTTTTTGTTTGTTGGGTTTTTGTTGCTATGCATTCACTTCCTAGGCTGTAAATTTGGTTTGGAATAGTACAATTCTCATATGGAAGTTTGTAAGGGTAAAATCAATTATTCCATGTAAATCACTTACAACAGTACCTGGCACTGTTAGCCATTTTTACTTTTTCTGGTATAAATTACCAATCTCGTATGTAAGGTGTGGCCGAGTGCTGCAGAGAAATCATCATCAGAGCCACCTCACTCTCAAATTCTGTATTTTTTGAACTTAAATCTCTTTCTTTCCAAGTTAGCACTCTTCTTTTTCTTTCTTTATAAAGTCTGTTTGAACTCACTATGATTCTTTAGAAAACCAGCTAAGGTTCCAGGCTATTGTGGATGACCTGCATTCCTTTGTGTAATTGATCAGATGTTGATGGACGTATACTCTGTTGAATATGTATGCTATCTGTTCCATATTTTGTAATTGTTCTTACTATATCAAAAGCCACAGCCACCTCTTTTTGATAAAGATGAATGATTCTGATTTACATTTTCATTCATGTATTCAGCAATCTCACAATCTCTTATTAGGCATCTACTGTGTACAAAAAAAAAAAAAAAAAAAAAAAACGACTTAAAACACTAGAAACTGTAATGAATAAAATTTGGTCTTGTTCTTCAAGATCTCCTGAAAAGAGTAGACAAGGTAGCTTTGTAAACAACTCACTGGACTACAAGGCAGAATGCAATATTGTAGCTTTCTCAGGAAGACAGAAACTTTAAGTGTCGTTGAAACTAAAAGAAGCATTCTGGGAGAAGATAGAACCAGGAATTAGAGAGACACTTGGGAGCAGACCCAGATCCAGTAACGGGATCGTCAGCCAGGCATACTGTAAGGTGCTCTGTGTCTATACTCACTGAAGACTCAAAATACACGTGGATTGAGCTGAGCACAAAAGGAAGGTCATTACATGGCACTTCATGCATGCAAAGTATCTTCCCCATCAATAAATGCAGCAATATCTTTTGAAGAGAGTTCACCACAGAACTGAGGTTGGCTTCAGATCTCTATGTCCTGGAAGTTCAGTATGGGCCTCAACAGGGACCCAAGATGATGCTTTGATTGTGGGGTCCAAATGGAAGATCAGTTGTTAAACCTGAAGCAGCAAATCTTACCTAAAATTTATTTCCGAGAGTTTTATAGGGTACCTTATATTCCCATGAAGTCTCCATAATCTGGAGCAAGACTAGCTGGCAGCTCGGGAGGAGGCAGACTCAGCTAGCAGAAGAAAGAGTGCTGGAGGGTTGAGGCCCGGAGAGTCAGTATAATGAATCTCTTTGCTTGTTTCCAGTTCCCTGTCTATTAGCTTGTATATTCACTGTCTGGCAGGGAGGTTGTACTTTTGGATTAAGTTCTTCTTTTGAACCTTATCTGAATTCTGTTTGCTCAGGTTTCCAAATTGCTCTGGGTGACATCTGCTTGTCACCAGTAAAACCAAAAGGACAGCAGGGTAGATTGCCTTGCACAGGGCAGACAGGTAATTGCAGCTTTAATTTTGTTTTGTTTTTGGAGGGATCCAGGTGTCCAACCTCTTTATCTCACAAAGAACCTTAATAAATGTGGGAGTGTTGGCAGACAAGATGGCCCAGTGGGCAGTCTGCCCATCAGATGTGTTGGCCTTCTGCTATTGAAATAGTACTTCCCATGGAAGCATCACACATTAGGAATTCTCTGCGGGTCCAAGCACCCTAACAGCTTCCAAGCTAGGAGCACAATTAGAGACATGGAGACTTCTAAGCAGCCAAGAGATACATTTCATCCTGGAAATTCAGATCTCAACAGAGAGTACTCAGGCCGTGTGAACATAAATCATTCCCCTGAAAAGCCTTTCTTCTTGTGAAACAAAATTCCCCAGAGTTGGAATCTGTTGGATGGTTGGTATTTGTGTCTCTGACTTTGAAGAACTGTAGAAATTGTGCAAATATAGAATAAAAGCTAAGTTATCTAGAATCTGGCCGTAACTGTCTTCCCTTTCAAAACTGACCTGCACACATGCACACACGTGCACACACATTTGCTGCACACATGCACAAATTGAAGTCAGAAGTAGGAAAAGCAGGGCTCAATCAAAAGTGGAATAGGCCAAGGCTGGGATTTAGGCTGAGCATCCACCATGGGAGACGTCTGGGGAGGTTCCACAACATGAGGAAGAAAGTGAGAATCAGGCACAACTGGCAGTAGGGAAAGGTTGGGGTCTCAGAAGGTGGACAGAGACCAGAAAAAAGAAAGGTGATAGGTCTGCTAATCCACAGGGACTGGAGTTTGTTGTAGAGCTATAATTTCTAGAAACACCAGGGGATGGTGTTGGAGGCACCAACCAATCCTAGGGCTCAGAAATGGGGGCTAGAGAAAATTCCATTTACTAGAATTGCGGAATAGGATGGGTGGAGATTGAGGAGAAAGGCATAAAGCCCAGTGTGACTAGAACTGATTGCAATTAGGGACCTGAGGATTTCAATATAAGTATTCTTCCACTCTTTAGGTCCCAGAGCAATGTCATTTCAGCTGCTCTTTGAGTAACCAGGTGTATGTCAGGTACTGTTTGTTTGTTTTTTAAACAAGAAAGAACTGCTAAAAAAGACATTATAAACTTAGAGAATGCAGCTAAATCCAACCATGGACTCTTACAGAACAGCCTTGATTCTTGGATTCTAGCAAGTGGGTCTATTTCCAGGGCACTGTAAATAGATTGGCTCAGACCTACTGTCCGGAGATGTGGTAGGGTCATGAGTAAAAGCTTAGGGAGACTTCACTTAAGTGAAGTGCTTTATTCGATTAGGAATATTTGCCTCTTTTCCTACCTTCCTGCCTTCTAAAATAAGCAGGCACAAGCTCCTTTGATAAGGTAGAAATGGTTATCCTAAGGTATTTGAATGAAGTCAAACTTTTTTTTAATGTACTTATTGATAGCCCATGAGATTATTTTAGAGGATCCAGTCAGATTGTCACATGTGGTGGCTTGTTGGGTTTTTGAAGGCTGGCCCTTAAATTTAAATGTCCAGAGAGACTGAAAAGGGGAAATGCTTTTAGTACAAGCTGATGCCACTGGAGTTTTATGGATATTGAAGTGCTGGGGTGGGGCTTGATCATGTAAACAGCTTTTGGTTCCAGGAACTAGCTCAAGAAGTGTCATTAATGTCTGAGTGGGAAAGCACTGCAGGGAGCAGATGCTTTTTTCCCTGTTGCTTGGCTTTAAATTTTAAGGTTTACCAACTGGAGAGTACAATTGTTCTCAGGCTTTTATTTTTCTTTTTAAATCACAGAATGTATGTTAAAAGACATTCACATGAGAACTCATGTCTATGGCTTTACCCAAAGGCTTATACTAATCCCACTCAGGATGCTGGCTCCTATGCTCTGGGGAGAATCTTTAGTCACTGAATGTTTGATGACACTGGAGCACAGGTCTGGCCTTAATCTTGCTGTGTCTAGATTGGAAGATTGGAAACATGAAGTCCAGTGGCTCTACAAAGCATTGCTGAAGGTTCTCATAGGAATTTGGTTGTTTGGGTGGCTAGACTACTGTCGAGTTCAGCACTGGGAGGCCTTTTCTGTGTCGCAGGCTCCTTGCACCCCAAACAGTGACTTCTTTCTTTTTCATTTTTTCTATTTTTAAAACAAACATGACTGGGTCTAATATTCCAGATAAATGTGCAGCAGTGAGGAAGGTGATGGGGAAATTGAGACAGCAATGGACAGGCAATTGTCTTGATAAAAGGGCAGCATTTGGAACTATTGGCAGAGGGAGGCATGAAACAGAAATAAGAGCAGAACATGAAGCTCATTTTTTCAGCCAGAAGTCGGGTCTAGAAGAAATCCTGCTCTTAGTGAAAAGACCTGGTGTCAGGTCATGAAGGACCAGCTGTGAGGACTGAGTTTTAAGCTGGTTTCAAGTTTTCTGAAAGAGAGCCAAAGCTGAGATCCTGACCTCGGCACCACTGGAATTAGAACCGTGGTAGGTACTTGGAGAAAGTGATCGGCAAGCAGTAGACTAACCATACTTACTGCGGAACTAGAGCCTCTTCTATACAAAGAGCCAAGGGCTGGAATTGGGCTGGGGCAATCCTGGCAAAAGCTCAACTTTGAGATAGATTCCATGGCTATAGCTGGGAAACTTGTGGTAGAGGAGGGATGATGTCATCAGTTTATGCTAAGCTGAGTGCTCAGTGGTTACCTTGGCAGTTGTTTGGCATTAATAATCAATATAACAACACAATTAGAATTAAATGAGTGTGTTTGAAGATATCATCTATGAATATTCTTGATTCTATTGATACCATAATTTAAAAAATATTCCAGGACTCCCAAGGAAGATTAAACCATGAGCAAATATCAAACTATCAATTTCACAGTGTGATGTGATACTGTTCACAATGTTTTTCATGGTTGTAAATATTCTTCACCATTGCGTCCATTATTCCATTTCTATTTCATTGAGTTTTTCAAATTTTCAATTATTTTCTAATTCCAAAAAAATTTAAACTTTTTTCCTCAATATTTTTTCTCTTTCTCATAGACAAAATGTACTCACATTTTCATTCGTAATCTACTTTGCTTTTTTTCTCTTGCCTTCCTCCCTCCCTCCCTCTCCCTCTTCCTTTCTTATCTTTTTTTTTTTCCCTTAAATATTAATTCTTCTGGAAAGGTCCCCTAACAATGTTTTATTTAAGCTATTTGGCATTTCTGCGTCACAGGATTCTTGTACCCCAAACAGTGATGTCTTTCTTTTCATTTTTTAAAAAATAAAACTGTGTACAATTATTTTTCCCTTTTCTATGAGGTAGGCAGGATGGGTGATATTTTTCTACAGATAAAGAAACTGAGGGGTAGAGGCAAGCAGAGATCTAGCTAAAGCCATAGGAGTGGTTTCTGTGAGATTCAAGATTGCAATGCCATTAAATGGCCCTCTTCTTATAGTTCCCTGCAGTACTTGGAAGTCAGGATATGTGAAAGATTTCCTATGTAGAGTTTTCAAAGTATCAAAAATCACAGGGATTCTCTGATGTCCAGTAAAATTTGGGTAACTGGAACTTTTTCTTGTACACTCAAGGTTGAGGACCTCCTCCCCGAAGCATACCTTATTTTCCTCATTTATTGCAGTCAGTAACACATTGTCAAATTCACCTTCTTAAGCACACAGCACCAGCTTTGCCACACGGATAAGAATGATCCTTGGAGATAGAGTTTCAAATCAGACTTGTGAGAAGCAGATGTTAACTGTCACTTGCCAAAGGAACAGCAGGACCCTGACACTCTTTGATATATTTGGAGGTGATAAAAAATGATACTTTAAGTGTGTAGCTCTTCTAGGAAATATATCTGAATACCAGCATGAGATAGAGGCCATCAGATTGAGATTATGAGTACCCACTATCACTCCTTATATAGTAGTTTAATGAGCCTTGTTACATACCGTAGTAAACATGTTGAAATGACCTGAACTCTAACTTTATTCTTTTATTTCACAATTTGGAGACAAAGAAGGTATGTTAGAGCCTGGCGAATGCCTGCAGTAACTTGAGTAGTTTGTGCACACCACGTGTAATTTTTTTGTTGAGTACTTTGTTCATTTTGTGAGAGAGATGGTATCGACTTTCCATCCATCACACATAGGCATTTACCTTGGGCTGGAGCTGCAGTTCTTACATTTGATTCTCAGTACAGCAGGAAAGCAAACATTCTTGTACAGATTGCCATACCGTTTTTGAAGATGAAGAGCAAACTAGAAAACGGATCTCCCATCAAAAGTGAGGAGACGATGAGGGGTTCTGGAAACCATCTTCTCAGGAAAGAGGAAGGGATTAACCAGGTGCAGTGGCTCAGGCCTGTAATCCTTGCACTTTAGGAGGCTGAGGTGGGAGGATCACGAGGTCTGGAGATCGAGACCATCCTGGCCAACATGGTGAAACCCTGTCTCTACTAAAAATACAAAAATTAACTGGGTATGATGGTGTGTACCTGTAATCCCAGCTACTCAGTAGGCTGAGGCATGAGAATGGCTTGAACCCAGGAGGCAGAGGTTGCAATGAGTTGAGATCACACCACTGCACTCCAGCCTGGCAACAGAGTGAGACTCCATCTCAAGAAAAAATAATTGCTTAAATAGAAACAGTTACCGTGAGACGTGCCATGCTTGGGCCAAGGATGATCCTCAGATGTTAAGTAGCTATCTCCATTTGGGTTTCCCAAAAGTAGCCCTTGAGACAAGAATTTGAGTTCAGATATTTATTTGGGAGGTGTTGCCAGGAAAGATGAAAGTAGGGAAGTAAGATGGGAAAGGCAACAAAGCAAGTGTTTATCAGTGAGTTACAGTGTGGCACAATGGGCTTCATTCCTGCTAGGGACCTCTGAATTGTTCCACCCAGGGGCAAAGATGTTGGAATATTTAACTCCCATTTATCCCTTATTGCACCCTCGGGCAGAAAGATGCACATTCTGTTGCACATTTGAGGACTGAGGAAGCTCCAGGTGCCCTCTGGGGTAGGCTAAAGATATCTGCTGTGATTGAGATGTCCTCAGCTTAGACTCAAATCTTGGATGTGCCTTTATATGCTGGGCAGACTTTTTAGCTCAGTGCAGAGTTGAGGGAGGTGAGAAACCCAACTTGCTCAATTATTTATATATTGTGGATGATACCCATTATTAATAAATGATTTTGGTGTTGGATGGTTTTGTATATATTAGTTAGTTTGTTTTTTTAAAAAAACTCTTGAGCTTATTTAATACTTTAAAATTGGTTTGTACGTTTGGAAGAGTATAGTGTGTGTTGTGTGTGAGTGTCCATTTGTGTACTTGACAGTATGCACAAGGCTTAGTTACTGAAGGAGAATCAGTTGGACATGTCAATGCATGTATAATATGAAACGCCATCTTTATGGTGCACGTGTGAACGTCCTTAAGAGGAAATGGCAAATGTCTTGATTAGAAAATGGCCTTTCTTCTCAATGTGATACGTGTGCTATGAAATATTTTCTTGAAATAGATCTGAGGTCAGTATAGCTGCTGAGTGGAAACCATGTGCTTATCTTGAACCCTTTAAAAAGCCTCTTTCCTATTGAGTGGTCTGTGTGTTAAAATGAGGAATAGAAAGGTTGGCCGCACGAAAGACCTCCCTGTGTTGTAGAAATCTGAGGCCTTTAGTAAGAGTCACAAGGAGTGCAAGCCAGTTTGGACAACTGTGTTAGAGTCAACCTCTTTTCCACATGACCCAAGGTAGGGCAGATTCCCAGCACAGCCCAAGCTTGTGAAGGGCAAGTGAGCACAATGCTGAAAGCAACAGCCCTATTATTTAGGGTGAGTACCTTAGAAAGCCCTTGTGTCAAAACTGGGCAGAGTTGTTTTTTTTTTTTAAATATGGTTGAAATATCTAAATAAATCAGCTATCTAGTCCACTGTTTTTAAATGACCCATAGAAAAAAACTGAACTATTTTTCACTACATATCATCATCTTTCTAAGTTTGGCTGGGAGGCAGCCTAATGATGTTTAAACTGTGTTAGTATAAAGGCAACACATAGTTTTCTTGCCACTTGGATACATTTTCAGTGGACTTGGGGGAGGTTGAACTTCAGTAAATACACGGTTTCAACAGCCATTATTGTCTGAGTATGTTAAAATGTGTAGGCCAGGTGTGGTGGCTCACGCCTGTAATCCCAGCACTTTGGGAGGCTGAGATGGGCAGATTACTTGAGGTCAGGAGTTCAAGACCAGCCTGGCCACCATGGTGAAACACTGTCTCTACTGAAAAAAACAAAAATACAAAAATTAGGCAGACGTGGTGGCACACACCTGTAATCCCAGCTACTCTGGAGGCTGAAGCATAAGAATCACTTGAACCCAGGAGGCGGAGGTTGCAGTGAGCCTACATGGTGCCACTGCACTCCAGCCTGGGTGACAGAGTGAGACTCTATCTCAAAAAAAAAAAAAAAAAAAAAGTGAAGAGCATCATTGTCATTTTAAACTTTTCTGTTTCTCTATGTCTCTACATTTTTCTCCATACGTATAATGTAACCATGTATACATAAAATGGACATTTTAAATATGTATACATACTACATCAGTCATGATCTAGCCAAGAAAGCAGATACTATACCAGTTATTTTAGCAAAGAAAATTTAATGTATGAAATTTGTTAAGCAGATATTGGAGGACTATTATTGGTTACAGAAAAAACAGGTATTGTAAGCGTAATAGTCTAAGTCTACTACTTTTTAGACTATGGGAGCCAAGAGAAAGACCTGAGGTTATGAGAACCTTAAAGGGGTGACCCTGCAGGGTTGGATCTGAGGAGGTGCAATGGGATTCATTCTTGGAGCGTAGGCTAAAAATAAGTACATAAACCCACACTCTTGGAGGTCGGGATCAAAAGCTACTGCCAGGTAAAGTAGCAAGGCTAGTGGGATCCTTACAGGCACAGCAAGCCCACAGAAAGAGGCAAGGTTATCTTCCTCTTCCCATCTTGCAGGATCCCTCTGGGACCCCTTACTGGCTCAGCACAACAAAGAGCTGGCTGCAACACAGAAATATGGTCTGCAGAGTCCCAGCCTCAGCATCCAAATCAGAGTTTAGAAGCTGGGCTTGGAGAGAAAACACAGTGGCTTAATGACCACCATGCACACAAAATTGGATTGAGCCATGTGAAACTGCTGATGCCCAGCTAAAGTATTTTTTTAATCTGCCAAAAATAGCAATCTCATATGGTTCAAACAAATATAGGCAAATACATATTAGATTATATGTAATCAAAATATATTTTATATGTTCATAAACTTTCACACCTCATAAATGTGTATATACATACACATATAGTCAAGCATATGTAAGGTGGAGAGAGACCATTCCACATCTAATTATGTCAAAGGAAGCTAGTGCCATTCCCTGAAGGAGATGAAACATATCTCTGTATCTAATTCAACCTATCAATAAAGTGCATTTGTTTTAGGACCCTATGATAATCACACTGGCATGTTGTTGTATGGTTCCTTTTACTGCTGCTGAGTGTTTTTCCATAATGGATAAATCATTGATTCATCATCCTATTGCCTTGACCATGATCTGTTGAGTCTTCAAGGATCCACAGTGAGCAGGTACCAGAAGCCAGAACTTGACTTATAATGTCCTTCAGTAAATGTAGATTAGAAGAGGAAACACAGTCCATCCATGAAGTTCTTGAAAGATTTGAAGCCCCTTGAAATTGCTGCTGCTATGGGGCTGCCATGATGCTTCAGTATAAAGTTCCGATCTCTTAGAAAGGCGGCTGCCTGTGTTTGGTTACCTGTGTGCATTTTCAGGGTGGGCACTCCTAGTCTATAAGAAAAATATGTTTGCATTTTCTTTATGGGAGTGATTCAGAGGCTGTTGCGTAAGTCATGGTTGAAGGCACATGGTGTGTTCATTGCATGCCATGGGAAGATTCCTTGGGTACTTGTCAATGACTATTATGCTTCTCCCGAGGGCCATGGTACAAATTCCTATTTTGTTTATTTAGTTTACTCTTTAAATAGAGTATAAGAGAAGGGAGAGTGAGGCCCCACAAAATGGGACAAAGAGTGGAACCATGACTCTAAAAGATCTTAGAAGTATTCGTGTCGCTATAACATGCATCTCATTTCAGGGAATCCCACAGACAGCTTTCCAGAAGTGGGCATTTCCTCTGGAGCAACCCACAAACATTTCTTGGCCCCTGGGGCCTGCAGTCCCCTCTCTCCCTGACAAACCAATGCCACAGTTTCAAAGTGATTCAACTGGCGTCCCCGCAATGCCTTCTAATTCTGACTCTTTCACAATAGCAGGGAGTAGAAGAAACTGACAAATGAGCTATTTTTGAACCAGAAGTTGGCCCAACTGTCAGGCGTAATAGCAGCCGGGTAGCATTTGTGGGATAGCCTGCTCATGAAAGATGACTTTATAATTGCCTTCCAGATCCCAAGGATAAGAGTGTATGTTGAAATCAGCATAACCCTCTTAGGCTTTCAAAACCCAACCTCAAGAGGCCAAGAGATGTGTTGGCAGCATGAGCACTTGGCTGTTTGTATGGTGATCATCTCCCTCATTTACCCAAATATGTTCTGGGCATTTTGTTTACCTCTTACATGGTCTGTTTGTGCGCTTTAACAGATCAAATGGCACCTATTCGTATGTTGTGGCCTCTTTCCAGCGGGACTCATTACCGCCTTTACTGCTCATAAAATCCTTTTGTGTTTAATCCTCTCAGCACTTTCCTTTTTTTCATGCCATCTGTCAGTGGGCTTTTGTGCCCTGTGGGTCAGTATATCAACACTTCACTTTTCCTTTCCTGAAGACAGCTCCTGTTTCTGAAGTCCTTTCACTGGGGAAGGCTGCTGGAACAACTTTCACAGGACAAGTAGGCAAACTGAAGGAAAAAAATAAATAAATCCGCTGCATTCAGCTTAGTACAGTTGAATTTATAGCCTGATGTAGGGTGCTTCCCTGGACCAGAGTTTCACATTCTTATCTTGGAAACATCTGCTTTCTGCGATTTGTAATACAAAGCAAAAGTGAATTGTGGAAACCCATCTTCTGTTGGGAAGATGGAATACTCTCAGTAAGATGATGGTGGCTTCTCACATTTGCTTCTTCTATTAAATGTGTAGGTATTTGTAGGATGTTTTATAACTTTGGGGCAAGGGCCACTGGGCAAAAAGTAGATTCTCAGCTTTTCTTGATAATTCTCAATTCTCCAATGCGATTAAGTTACTTTTGCGTTTTCAATCAGAGGGTGTCTGAAGGTAAGTCTGGGGTAGATTTGGCATTGAATCCAGTCAGCAGGCAGGATGCGGGGGACTTATGTGACCTTGATCTGATGACCAGGTGCGCATGTTTCTATTTGTGCACCGCAGCTTTCCTTAGTTTAGTGTTAGAAACGATAGGGCACAGTTTATGTGTCTTGCATCTTTCAAGCTTCTGTCTGAATGTTTGAACTGTCAGTGACATTAGGAGCAACACATAGTAGTTCAGCACTGTTGGAATGTGGTCAGCAGTTACCGAGTCACAAAGCGCAATCTGTGGGCCTACTGCATCAGAAGTACCTGGAACGTTACACAGAAATGCAATTTGCAACAGTTACTTCAGACCTGCTGATTCAAAATATTTGACCTGTGTGTTTAATGATCACTTCCAGTTTTTCTAACTCACATCAAACTTGAAAATTGCTTTTATAGGGAGTCAAACAGTAACTCTAAGTGGGATCAGCCACGAAAATATTTCTGTCTGCCTTGTTTAGAAGAATATACTATATATTGTTAAACTATACTAGGAAGGATATTCTTGCTTATCTATGAAAATAGTTTATATGGAAGAATATAATGAAAAGAGTTAGGCTGGGCATGGTGGCTCATGCTTGTAATCCCAGTGTTTTAGGAGGCTGAGGCTGAAGGGTCACTTAAGGCAAGGAATTCAAGACCAGCCTGGGCTGGTATAGTGAGACCCCATCTCTACAAACAAATGAAAAAAAAATTAGCCAGGCACTGTGGCACATGCCTGTGATCCTGGCTACTTAAAAGGATGAGATGGGAGGATGACTTGAGCTCAGGAGTTTGGGACTGCAATGAAGTCTGATAGTGCCATTGCACTCCAGCCTGGGTGAGAAGAGTAAGACACTGTCTTAAGAGAAAAAGAAAGAAAGGAAAGAAAAGCCTGTGGGGGCTTTTCTACCTAAATCTCATTAGTCTGAATAAACCAGTTGGCTATATTCTCATTTCATGTGTTGTTTACTTTTATCTCCATGCAATTCTGCTCATTTAGTATTTTAAGTACAACCCTTAAAAGAAAAGTAACAACCATCTCCTCTATATTATCTAGAGGGCTGGATCAATGGGAGTATCAAAATAAACTGAAAATTAAGCAGCAAACCCTTTTTGTTTTAATCCTAGTTGTTAAACATTTCTCCAAAGCATTAATCTAGGCAGTTTCACTGGGGATTCTGTGATGTCTCAAGATCACCTTTTGGAGATAATACAAACCCTCATGTAACTCCAGGACTCAAGTTGTAGGTGAAGAAAATGTCTGCGTAACTTCTGGAGAAGAATACGTTCTCCCTATTTAGATAAAAGAACAACATGAAATACAATTTGATAAAGACTTAATAACTAAACAGTTCAATGAATCGAGGCTTCACTGTCTAAGGTTTTAAACCGAAAACTAAACACTCAGTGTCTGGACAAAGGAGACAGTGGCTTTTATCACAGGCATATTATTCTGCCACGAAAGCTGTCCTTGCATCTGTTGGCACAACACCACAGAAAGTAAAACAGGCTCCCGGAATGGAGTTATTTCCATTCCCTCCCACATAGTATTCCCTTTGGAGCAAGCAATTTGTCTACACTCAACTTTTCCCTGTTGATTTTCTGAATCAGACAGACTTTCCCCAAACCCCTAGAGCTATTAGTCTTGTTAATCTTTGCCCTTCACAAATGAATCTTTTGTGCTGCTTGTTACTGGACTTGGATTGCCTCTTTCCTTTCCTTTCATTCTTTTTAATTTTTTTTTTTCTCAAATGAACAATAAGAGCAAACAGCTCAGGATGAAGGAGGGTGGTGAGGAACGATGACCTCTGGTTGGTCAATCTTGATGACACAGTTTATGGGTTTGGAGGATTCCGTTGTCAAGGGACACAGGGCAGGGTTACCTCGTAAGAAAATAATGTGGTCATGTGATGAAGAGCTAAGGATGAGAGAAACTGCAGTGTTTCTGCTGCTGAACAATGACAAAGTTCACTGGTGTTCTCAGGTGCAAGGGAGAGAATCGGCCATCATTGTAAGGCAGCATCAGCCCTGCCTTTGTTTCTGTTTCCCTCGCTGAGGCATTAACACTATCTTGTCAGTCTGTAGGCAGGTTGGCATGGGATACAACACTGATGGATATTTAGCCAGTCAGTGCATCAGAATGGCTTGTCTTTCTTGATATGGGTCTTTGTACACTCCTTGACTAGGTATATAAGTAACTGAAAGCTTTACCAGACACAAAGTCTCATGAGGAAGCTTAACCCTTCCTCGACTAGTTATATCTATTTGTGTATTTAATATCATGGTATGGTGAAATCTAATAAGGCTTGACAAATTAAACTTGGCAAGCTATGAACACTGGCTTTTAAATATTTGTTTTTTCCCCTAATTCCAGGTGAAATTTTCTTTTCTGTTTTTTAAAGGTATTATTAATATACATAGTGCACCTATTTATAGTCTATAGCTTGATGAATTTTTATAATACATGACCCATGTAACCATCATCCAGATTAGCACATGGACCATTTCTAGCAGCCCAAAAGGCTCCCTGCTGCCCCTTCTCTGTCAATACCCATACCTACCCCCAAGAAACACTATTCTAATTTCTATTCCCACTGATACATTTTTCCTGTTCTTGAAATTCACATAAATGGAATAATACAGAATTTATTCCTTTGGGTCTGGCTTCTTTCATTCAATTATGTCCATGAGATCCATCCATATTGTTCCATTCTTTTTTATGGTTGTGTAATATTTCATCATGTGGATATACTACAGTTTATCCATTCTACTGTTGATGAGCATCAGATTGTTTCCAGTTTGCAGCCCCAATCAAAATTTTTATACAAGTCTTTTGTGTATATGTACTATCATTTCGTGCATATGCCCAAGACTTTCAGAAGTATATATGCTGTCTGGTGGGCAGATATGTTTAGCTTTAGGAGATACTGCTTAACAGTTTGATAGTATTTTTAAAAAGTTGTTAATGTAAATTTAATCTAGACAAAAGAAATAATAGATTAAAAATGTTTAGATTCATACAATATTAGACTAGAAGTAAACACCTCTTTGGGTTGATATTTATTTTCCATCAATCTCAAAAATAATGGTTAGCAAAATTAGATGATGATTGAATGCCATTCTTCATAAATAGTTGTCCATCTGATTGAAAGAATGATAACCAGAAAGGAGATAAAAATTGTTTATGAATCAAAATCAGCAGCACATTTTCAGCTTAGCTATCTTCATGAATTTTAAGCCATGGGTGAAGTTATGAGATATTGCTACTTCCTGAAACTGCAGGTGGAAACCCTACTAAGGTTCAAACATCTCTACATCTTTCAAGGTAAAGAAAATGAGAGCAGAGCAGATTTATTTGGGGTAAGTGAGACTTTGGAAACAGAAACATTTTTGCAACTTGGAAACAATTGCAATGTTTTTGTGAAACTTACAGACTCTGCTCCC
This sequence comes from Cacajao melanocephalus, assembly GCA_963573385.1. Lineage (NCBI taxonomy): Eukaryota > Metazoa > Chordata > Mammalia > Primates > Pitheciidae > Cacajao > Cacajao melanocephalus. The sequence goes on along the minus strand of CAUYLG010026275.1, from coordinate 64,100 downwards.
AAATAAGAACACAAAACTTGATACTGGAATACCAATATCAAAGAAAAAGTAAAGATGCTGTTCTCCTGTTTTAGGTATAATTTCATGTTCATTGTCCCATGGAATAAATTTTAATTTCTCTTATAAATGAAACATTCAGTTTCAACAGGGTGAGCTTCTACAAATCTATGAAGTCAATATATTGATTATTGGCTCAATGTGAAACCCTTGACTATATATCTCTTTTTATGTTAGAGACTATGGGAAATACAGAAGGAGGAAGGATGGATTCTGCCTTGAGAAGTTCTAAGTTTAGCTTGGGGGAAGGAAGAAACTCATGAAACTGTTACAGATTTGGTCTCCGCTGTTCAGTGCTGATGACGAGAGACAGATATCGGGGAAAGGGGACATCAACATGGACTAGAGGAGTCAAGTAGGCTTGTGGAAGAGGTCAGGGTTAAGGCCAGTATTGAAGAGGTTAAATTAAGTTTAGCCTAAAGTTACCTCCTTACATATTTTAAGTTTGGCCTAAAGGTTCCTCTGTATATAGTGAATGGTAACCTAACTGGATGTGTTACTTACTCTTGTACCTATTGTGACCTACTCTTGTACCAATCACTGTGTCTGCAAATGACAGGCAGCCAACTGCTCAAACCATATTCAAATAAGGCAAACACTGAGCTGTAACCAAACTAGCCATTTCTATACCTTCTATTTTCTTTACATCGCTTTCCTTTTTCCGTCCACAAGTCCTCTCCGACCATGCAGCAGCATCAGAGTCGACTGGAAACTATTCTGGTTTGGGGGCTGTCCAATGCATGAATTGTTCTTTGCTTAATCAAATTCTGTTAAGTTTAATTATGAATTTAACTTAAAATGTCTAAAGTTTTTCTTTTAACAAAATATACAGGGAAGAGACAAAATTTTGAGTAAATATCAATTTATCAAAATATTGAAGTGTCAGTATTTTGTATACTCTCTTCATGTATGCAAAATATATGTGAAAAGAGAGAAAAAGAAATCTATTTGGAAGAGGCTTGTGGAGAAAGGAGGGTAAAATAATCTTTGACAAAAGTGTAGGAGAGAACATTTGGGAACATTTCAAAGAAAGGATCATTTCCCCACAAGCCAACCAGCTGTGAATGTGTATCTGTTACAGGTAAGTTTCAAGTGGTTTGTTTTAAAGTGGGGCTGCTTTGGAACAGTAAGAATAGTGCAGTGTTTCACAAGTTCTATTATTGTACACAGGCTTGGAAATGCAGACTCCTAGGCCACACCCCAAGATGATGTAGTGTCAGTCAACTATTGCTGCATAACAAATCAGCCCAAAACTCAATGACATACAATAAACATTTATTCACACATTGAAGGTTATGAAGGTTTAGCTCAGGTGTGTTTCATGAGTGTTCATTTTGGACCCCAGAACAAAGGGGCAGCAGCCACCAGGGTCATCGTCTACTCATGGAAGAAGTTGCAAGCTTCCATAGGGTATTCCTCTGCAGATGTATGCTGTAAGCTCTATTCGCATTCCATTGGTAAAACAAATTTCATGCCCAACCTTGACATCCATGGCACAGGAAAATAAACTCTGCCTTTAGTTTGAAGAATAGCTAAGTCACATGGTAAAACGTATAGATACAGAGAAGGGTGAAAAACTGGAAACAATAATTCAAAGGACCACATTTGCTAAACCTTTAACACATACCACACAACCCCAGAAAACCCCTATGGAGTTGGCCCTATGATTACTTTAATTTACAGATAATGAAATCATGGCTTAGAAAGGCTAGGAAACTTATCCAAGGTAATTCTGTTAATAGTGACCATGATAAAGCTCTAACTGTATTTAAACCTTAATATAATCCCAACGGCATAAAATATTTACTCAAGTCTCTGTAAGAGGCTTTGAATAGTATTACAAGGCATGTTACCTGAGCTACACCCTCAGGATCCCCTTATTCACCTGCACCTGAAATCTTCATTCCTCCAGGTGGCTGTTCCCAACCTCTCTTGTTTGTGTTTCCAGATATACACACAAAACAAATTCCGGCAGCACTTGCTTTTCTATCTCAGAAAGAACCTTGGGCCAAACCTGGCCTTCTACCCATTTCCTTCTCCATTAGGGACACCAATTAATATCAGAAATTTGTTGGCATTTCTTAAAATAATTGAAAATAGCAAAAGTGTAACTAGGCATTGTCTCATTACAAATTGCTAGGTCAGTCATAAAGAAGGTACATATTTTGTGCCTCCTACACCCTCTTGATTCTTACCAAAAAACCTGCTCTTCATTTTCCAACTTTTACAGGATTCTGAAAACAAATTGGACTCCTTCAATTTGCCAAGTGCTGATAGGTTGACCTTCACTCCCCTCACTTCTGACCCCCACTTTATGCCGTTTCTTCCCCTCTGCCTTTTCCTTCTATTTTACCCCTTACTTCTACTTCTAGTGTGAATTAAGTCTGCAACCTGACTACCTGTATTCTAAATTTTCTTGAATGTTTAAACATCCTTTGTGTAGTCATCAGTACCCGAACCAAGAGATTTCATCACTCCTTCCCTGCATATTCTCAATCCCCTGATCACTAACTCACTGAACCAAGATGAGTTGGGATATCTCTAAAGGCATTGTTGTGTTTGTTTGGTATCTTATGGAGATGCTTAACATTGTACATTGATGTAGATTGGGTGGGCCTCAGAGTTCAAGAGAATAGTGATGATTATGGACTAGTTTAGAAACTGCCTGATGATATTTCCTGACACAGGGCTCATTGAGGAGGGCATCTCAGCAGATAATGCTCAGCAGTGCCTTGCCCTGTGGATTTATGGGTCAACCTAGAAAGTAGCACTTTAGAGTGTTTGAAGGACCACTTGGCCTTTTTTTGCCCTCTGTGAGGTGCTCCTGGATGTGGGCAGAAGCACCTGATTTTTCTCAAGGGCCTGTTCTCTTCCAACCTCTGACTTCCACTCCCATCAATATTACCCATTTTGGTTTTCATTGACTTTAATATTTATCTAATTGTGGATTGTGAAATAATAGAACATTAGATCCACCGACCATTATTAGCATAGTAACACTGGAATATACAAAACTAATCAAATATTTTAGAACTTAATCAGAGGCAAGAATGGACGGGGGACATGATATATAGATTTTACCTAGATTCTAGTTTTTGTTTACAAATAACCTTTCTGTAACATTCAAAAATTTATTAATTTTAATTATAAAGCCTTTTAATTAAAGTCTCATTTGGTAATAGTTCATTTAAATTATATGTATAGCAATTAGACACTTCTCTAACTTGTTGAATGTAGTGGACCTTTGTCTAATACATAGTTTCTCAGTTGATGTTTCCTTCTTTTTATATTCTAATAAAGCAGCAGTGTATCTGTAGCCACATCTACGGTTATGCCTGTGTCTTTTATTTAAAAATGGAAAGACTTACCCATTTATTATCCCTGTAATACACTCTTCTTCCTTAAATAATTATTTTTTAGATGAGTCGATTGTTTTATCTTGGGGAATTCTTTAGCAGTCAGTTGCAAGGTGAGCTAGGGTTGGCTTTTGGTAAAGCTTAAATGTTATTCCCGCTTCTAACGGATAGCAAGAAGACCTAAACAATTTTCCCAAAGCCCAAATTCACAGGAATCACAACTTTGCATTTGTTTCAAAAGAAGACATGTAACTTTTCCTTACAATAATCATACCGAAATGTAGCTTCTTCATTTTGTACTTTGTCATTCAAAATAACAACACAACAAAAGAACTTTGGAGATCTTTGAAATTCGTATAACATGGAAATTCTTCAAGTTGCTCAAGTTCTATAAATTTTAAGAGTCATTCACAGTGGAATTGAGTAGGCAATCATTAGGACATCTGTAAAATAGTATCCACAGTTTTCTTTGAATTATTATTGATTTGCTGTGCCCCAGATCTGCATGGTAATAAGATATTCACATACTTTTAAGTATTTTAAAACATCATACTTATTATTCATTGAAAAATTGAGTATCAATCTAAGTGAACTTTCCCCAGCTTTGTCACTTTCAGGAATAGTCACTACTCTGAGAGTAGAAGATTCTCCGCTGTTGTTTTATGAAAGTTCCTTTTACCTAAAAATTCATGATCTTCTCATCATCTAGGCCTCTTAAATTAGTTCTGGTCTCCTGCCTCAGCTGTGACCAGGTAAGTAAGCAGGCCAGGGGTGGGAGAGGGCAGAAAAGAAGATGCTGGAGCCAATCAGCTCTTGTTGGAGTGGCTGGCATGGCCTGCACTTTTCTTTTCTTTTCTTTTCTTTTTTTTTTTTTGAAAGAGAGGAAAGAAAGTGAGAGTGAAAGAAAGAAAAAAAATGAATGTAAGAGAGAAAGAAAGGGGAAGAGAAAGAGGGAGAGAGAACAGGATTCTTGTTCTATTGCCCAGGCTAGGATGCAGTCTTTTTTAAAATCAAGCTTTCTATGTTTTCATGATGATGGCAGGAGTCAGGCCATTAGAGTCTTGTCAAGGGGACTAGGGACGATCACACACTCTGCACTGTTCTCCACCTCTTTCTGGATTAGGAGAGGTTTCAGCACAATTTTAAGAAAAAGCTTCTCTGCTCTGTAGTGAAATCCAAAGGCAGCTCTGAAAATCTCAGATTCAAAATATCATCCCCTTTCCCGTCTTTCAGAAGACTTTGCTGGCCCTTTAATTCTTCAGGAATCTTCTACTCTACTCTTCTTTAATCAATTCAAGAAAAGATTGCTGAACTTTTTTAGTTGCCAGTCAGATGCAAGTAAAAACTAGAATGGCTGAAATATAAAAAAGCGTGACAACATCAAGTCCTGCCCGTGCTGTGAAGCAGCTAGAACATTTATACATTGTTAGTACCAATGCCTTGTTTTCCTAGTTACTTTTTCATTTACATTTGTGTTTGGACCTACTTTTTAATTTGATGATTCAGAATAAAATAACTCCATATTTAAAAATTCATTTGCTACATCTCTTCATACCCAATTCCAATTATATTTTTGACTCAGTAAGTGAAAAACAAAATATACGCACAGCAAAAGAATGAAAGTAGATTCAGCTTTCGTTTGGTACTAGAGAGGAAAAAATGGCTTCCCTCAAACTCCCTAGGTTCTTTGGCTGAGGTGTGAATTACATTGACATGAAACAGCTTGAAATGAGAAAACCATTTTAATTACATGTGTACCCACATATGCATGCAAGTCCCACAAAAATATACTCAAAAAAGAAGGATATCATTGTGATCTGAGAGACCAAAATAGATGCCCCTTTATCAATTAAGATGAGTCCTAGGGTTAAGAAAACAAGTTACCTACAGGTGGAGGTTTCTGGGCTCAGCTAGCAAGGCAAGTTTCTAAGTTCCTACAACTATAAGAAGAAACACACCCTTGCTAAACTTCCTAATCATAGAAACCATCAAGCTGATTTACAACCCAGACCACGGCAACTCTGATTGGGTAGAGGACCGTCCTTACAAATACTCTTTTCTAATAAGCTGTTTCAGACCTTAAGCCAGTTTTAGCTACTTACGGAGGCTGTGCACATTGTTCTCTGTCCTGTAATTCACCTTTGACATAAAAACCAAATTCCACCTTATTTTAATGCTAAAAGCTGGCCCCAAAATGAACATAGACTGTATGGTTATGTATATGTTTACCCATTGCACCTGCACTCAGCTACCCTCATGAACATATATAGCTTTTCCCCCAAACATGCTGAATACGTATGATACTGGCCCTCTGAGGCATAAAGTCCAACCTGTCTTTCCCCTCTTCAAAGAGAGAGAGCACCTTCTCTCCATGCTGGAAACTTTCACTTTCTACTTGCAAATTGATATCACCAATAAAGCTCTGCTTTCTATTACTCTATCCCGGTTGTCTTTTGGATGACAGATTGAAGCTCAGATGGCGGCATCTTGAGGTACAGAAAGGAATAGGGGCCTGGGGCTTCTGAGGAGTGGCAGAGACAAATTATGGGAGGGGGAGGAGGAAACCTATGGTGAATAAAGATTGTCTTGTTATATAGATAAAAGTATCTCAGATAATAAAAGTCATCTCAGAGCAGCTCTCTTCCTGATACAGATACTTTTACTAATAAAAGTTTCCTTATAGATGTAACTTTCTTTTACAAAAGAACAGCTTTTCAGTGCTACTTCTGTGTCTACAGTTTCTCTAAATAACCAACTTGAAATAATCTGTACACTAAGCAGCTATATTATACGGTGGCATATTCTAGTCTCCTGCAGTCATGCTTTGGGGTGGCATGTCCTGAACCCCAACACTAACATATTTGGGATTGGTGAGGACTCCACCTTTGAGCAAAAGCAATAGAAAGTTTTGTTCAAGGTTTTTTTATTGTTCCTCTTTCTCTGTCAGAGCAACTTTGCCAGCTTTATTTTCCGCAAGGTATTTCCAAGGACGCTTTTTTTTTTTGAGACCGAGTCTTACACTTTCGCCCAGGCTGGAGTGCAATGGCGCAATCTCGGCTCACTGCAACCTTTGTCTCCTGGGTTCAAGCAATTTCCTGCCTCAGCCTCCCAAGTAGCTGGAAATAGAGACGTCCGCCACCACACCCGGCTAATTTTTTATATTTTTAGTAGAGAATATATTTTATTCACTATGTTGGCCAGGCTGGTCTCAAACTCCTGACTGCATGATCTGCCCACCTTAGCCTCCCAAAGTGCTGGGATTACAGGGGTAAGCCACTGTGCCTGGCCAAGTGCACCTTTTTAGGAACTCAGGAGTGATACCTTACCTTTTTCTTCTCGTTGGTCAGGAGACATGGTCTTCAAGTCTCCTGAGGGCTACAAAGGATTATGTGAGGATATGGTAGATTTCTTGAGTCTTTACAGCTGGGTAATATGGCCATATGTGAGCGTTGTCAACATAGGTTTGTCATCACAAGAACAGGGTGCCTGAGTATGCTGAAACAGAAAAAAGTCTCTGTGGTCATCACCACTGTTAATAAAAAATGTTCCCTGTTTTCCTTCTAGATCTAGATGTCAGGTATAGTCACATATTATCTGCTTTAGCCAAGGACATGAGAAGTGATTCCAAGTTACCTATGGGAGAAAGCTTTAAGAGTCGCTGTGAAATTCACCATTCTCTCTCTTTCCATTTGCCAGGGTAGCCGACAGTATTCCAAATAGAGGCTCTTTTGTCAGCCTGGTTCCCAGCATGAAGACAGTGCTGAACTCAGCCCCCAGCTGACCCATGATGGACATGTAGTATGAGCAATAAATTAAACCTTTGATGTTTTAGCCCACTGAGTTTTCTTTGTTTTTGTTACTGCAGCATAACCTAGCTCATCCTGAACTTTACAGATGGGTCCAATAATTGGTGTCTGAAAGACCAATTTTATTAACATGCTTCAAACAATAGAGCTTCATACACCAGAGAGCACAATCATTCCCAGGAGACAAATGGGGCTGGAAAGACACCTGATGATTCAGAATCCTGGGGCACAGAGGAAAAACATCCTTCCTTGTCCTGCCATTCTTTGCCAAACTCCCAAGCACAAGTGAATCATGGTTCAGTGACTCACTGTGTGAATAGGGTCACAGAGAATCCCTAAACCCTTGCATTTCATATCAGGAGTCCAGCAATCTTTTAGGTTGCCCATGGCTGAGGGTTTTGAGAATTTAGTGGAGTTTTCTGGTAAATCATAGTTTATTCTCATTTAGGTTTCAGCCCAAAGAGGTGCTTCCTACTGTCCCTGATAAGAAATGGAACTGTAAATGTAGTTATTTAGTAATAGCTGTAGATATCCTTTCTAGGTCTTTTATTCTCATTCGTCGTTTTTAAGATTAAGAATCTAATGTCTAGAAAAGTTAAGTGACCATGTCATAACTAAACAGAAAATAAGTGGCAGAGTCTGGCTTGGAAGCCAAGCACCGAGTCCTTATTAAAAGACTTTTGACACACACACATAAGGGTGTGTTTGCTAGGAACCAGTAGAGAAACAGACGGTGGGTTATTCCTGTTTGTGTTTCTCACAACACCTTTTGCAAGTGATCCCTAATCGGGCCATGAGGGCTATTTGCACCAATGCGTGGTTGGGATACCTACCTAAGAAATAAGTTAGAAAGTTGGGGAACTGAGGAAAGAAGATAGAGGAGAGAAGTGAACATCATTTACCTACAAGTGAATTTACAATTCAGACTTCACTGGCTACAGCAGAAAAGAGTTTGGCTTTAGTTTCCAGTGCAGATTCACATTTATAGTGAAATATAAGATATATGGTCCTTATCTCAGCCACTGCTAGTTATCACTGGAGAAACCATGCCAGAATGAAGGACAAGATGAGGTCAGGAACCTCCCAACAGATTACAAGCATAAGGTCAGCTCTCAGGTCTCAAGAGAACTGCTGTAAATGATGAGTGGCTTATAGCCACTGACTTGGATAAAAAGAAAATTGGCTGGCTTCCCCCTCTGCTAATCAGTGAGCCTGTGTGTCAGGAGCTGCCTGGAAAAGGGGTGGTGAATGGGGAGGAGAGTTGCAGAGACCAGCTCTAAAGAGGGGGGCAACAGGTAATCCACACTTCTGAAGGTCTCTTACTTTACACATCTCCCAAAGTCTTTGCCTCTCGTTAGAAATCTAGCTTTTGTTCTTCCCTATATTTGCTCAGAGGATGAAATGACAAAGGTTAGAAGTCAAAAGTAGAATGGATGAAAGGGAATGGTGCACGTGAACATTTATCACATCCAAATAGTTCTTACCTGAAAAGTTGTTAAGATTTCATGATTCAGGAAGATCTCATTTGTATTTGTGTAGGTGTCTACTTTTTAATTCACCTTGATTCAAAATAAAATAATCCCCATGATTGTTTTGTCTTATTTATGTTATCTACTTCCAATTATTTGTATGGTTTAGTAACTAAAAACCAAAATGCACACTCTCTGCCAAATAGTGAAAGTGGACCCAGTCTGTGTTTAGCATATACCCTGTATACCTTTTTTACTAGATTACTTTTACTCTCTGAACTTGAATCTCTCCCACAGGAATAGAATGCTGGGAGATGTTTTACAATATTTGAACACTGGGGAAGTGCTGAAAACATGAGATGAAAACAGGAAACTTCCTCAGCAGTGAGAGGCTGTCTGGATTCCTGCTTAGCCCTTCTGTCACACTTATCTCTGGAGGCTTTGTAATAACATCTGTCACTCCAACCACAAAACTCCCTGAAGCCCAACTTTTCCCAAGGAAAAGTTCTCTGGGGTGTGCCATCCTGGCCTGGTTACTGATTTCACCACCTTGAGCCTTCCAGACAAAGTTCACAATCTCACATGATGGGCCCAACTGCAACCAAAAGAACAAAATTGTACCATATAACAACATTAAAAAATATATATATAGTTTCTTTCTACAAACAGTCCAAGAGGAAGAAGGCAGGATTAATCAGAAGAAAGTAAGATAATCAGAGGAGATGAGGGACCCAATGACAGATGATGACCAATTCCAGGATGTGAGAGTGGTTTGTGTATTTTTTTTTTGAAAGAAAGAGAGAGAGAGAAAAGAAGAAAGAAAGAGTGAAAGAAAGAAAAAAGAATGTAAGAAAGAAAGAGGAAGGGAAAGAAAGAGAGAACGGGATTCTTGTTCTATTGCCCAGGCTAGAATGCAGTCTAAAAATGGGTATTAAAAACCTCTTTTATGCCAATAATTGTGCTTAACAATGGAGACAGGAAGGAATAAGGGAGCCAGTCTTGAAGTGTGAGGAGGAGTCGGTTGGAGAACAGGGGAAAGGACATTCCCAGCCGAGCCAGCCCCGGGTGTAGACGGGCGCGAAGCACTGGAGGTGGGAGGAAGCGGAACGTGGCACCGCCCCCCTCGCTGCGCTTTTCTCCTTCCAGGAGGGGGCGCTGGTGCGCGGCCCTGGCCCGCCTGTTCCCTAGCAGCGCCGGGGGTTCCCTCCCTCCCGAGTCACCCCGTTCAATTTAACTTCTCCAAAGCTGCAAGGAAAGGTAAAGATGGGCAGTGAAGACGGAGCAGAATGGAGAGGGTGGAAGCCAAGCAGACTAGAGGGTGCGTCCAAAGTCATCACTCGCGTCTCTTGTTTCATTGTTCACGTAGGCGGCTTGTATGTGTATACATATTTATTATGTAAAATTTCAATCACAAACACAATGAGAGATAAAAGGTCCTTGACACCCATGTGCCCATCACCCACATCAACAACCATCAACTTTAGTTCTCAGTTCTACTCCCTCTTTTCATTCGTTCATTAAAAATCAAACAAAAACTTTCACCAAAGTCTTTAAAAGCAAACCCAAGACATTAACTCACTTCTCCTGTAAATGCCTCAGAGTATATCTCTAGCAGGATTATTTCTTAATTAAACATATCCACAAGACCATTGTCATAACAAACTAAATTAATAACCTGATAATCTAGTTGTATATATTTGTTTTTAAACATTTTATCTTCAAAATAATTCCAAACGTCCACAGAAGTACACAGTACACAGCCGGTGGTCCCAGCTACCTTGGAGGCTGGGTTGGGGATCGCTTGAGTCCAGGAGGTTGAAGCTGCCGTGAGCTATAATGGCACTACTGCACTCCAGCCTGGGTGACAGAGTGAGACCTTGTCTCAAAAAAATATTTTTTTAAGGACTATTAAATAAATAAACCATTCCTTATGCTAAAGAAACATAAAAGATTGGTAAAATATGGGCGCGGTGGCTCATGCCTGTAATCACAGCACTTTGGGAGGCTGAGGCCAGCAGATCACCCTGAGGTCGGGAGTTCGAGACCAGCTTGGCCAACATGGCAAAACCCCATCTCTACTGCAAATACAAAAATGAGCTGGGGGTGGTGGTAGGCACCTGTAATCCCAGCTACTCTGGAAGCTGAGGCAGGAGAATCTCTTGAACCTGGGAGGCAGAGGTTGCAGTGAGCCAAGATCGCGCCACTGCACTCTAGCCTGGGCAACAAGAGCGAAACTCCGTCTTAAAAAAAAAAAAAGAATGCCAGAAAATATAGCTTACTTCAATATCAAAAGCCACAAAGGAAAAAACATCAAATGTTATGGTGGAATGCTGCTTAGCTAAGCAGTTGGATTGGGGAAATTTATGTAAATCCTTGCAGCTCTCACGATGTTGTCTGAGACCTCAAGAATAAAGCACAAGAGACACGACGCAGGCAGAGGTGCCAACCCGGTAGTCTCAGGGGGCTCTCTATGGTCATGTGACATATGTTTTCGGGGCTACATGCATGCACACCGCCCCCCACAGGAACTCCCCATCACACCCATGCAGTCCCAGAGCTGTGCCTTTAAAAGCAAACATAGACAATGAGAACGATTCCTACAGAGAAACCCCTTTGGCGTTTCTCTGTTAGTTTTATTTCAGTTTGAGTTTAAGAATCTGCATCTGGTAGAAAAGCTGGAAACAGAAATGCCAGTTCAAAAGTGACTTTCCATAACCCAGAATATGTACTTTCTCCTTTAAGTCCACCTAGAGAGACAAGATGTGTCTGGAGAAGAGGATCTTCTTTAGTAAATGCTTGAAAGTTTTTGTGTTTTTTAAATGATACTCTTTTTCTCTCCCTTTCCCTTGAGCAGATAAATTCTCATAACATAACTAGCTCATCTGCCTGAGTTGGAATCCCAGCTATGTCACTTACTCGCTGTGTGACTCCTCTGTAATATCTGTCTCATTTTTAAGACAAAGATAATAATGATAATGCCTATCTGATTGTGTTGTTGCAAGGATTAAAGGAGTTTACAAATACAAACACTTAGAACTGTGTCTGGCACATAACAATTTATTTTCTTTCTTTTCTTTTTGTTTTTTTTTTTTTTGTGGTGCAGTCTTGCTCTGTAGCCCAGGCTACAGTGCAGCGGTGCAAACTTGGCTCACTACAACCTCCGCCTCCCGGATTCAAGCAATTTTTCTGCCTCAGTCTCCTGAGTAGCTGGGACTACAGGTGCTCACCACTATGCCCGGCTCATTTTTGGATTTTTAGTAGAGACAGGGTTTCACCATATTGGCCAAGCTGGTCTCGAACTCTTGACCTCGTGATCTGCCCGCCTCAGCCTCCCAAAGTGCTGGGATTACAGGCGTGAGCCACCATGCCCAGTCCACAATTTCTTCTTTTTTTTTTTGAGACTGAGTTTTGCTCTTGTTGCCCCGGCTGGAGTGCAGTGGCACAAGCTCGGCTCACCGCAACCTCCATCTCCCAGGTTCAAGCGATTCTCCTGCCTCAGCCTCCTGAGTAGCTGGGATTACAGGCATGCACCACCACACTCGGCCATTTTTTTTTTGTATTTTTAGTAGAGATGGGGTTTCTCCATGTTGGTCAGGTTGGTCTCGAACTCTCGACCTCAGGTAATCCGCCTCCCTCAGCCTCCCAAAGTGCTGGGATTACAGGCATAAACCACTGTGCCCAGCCCGGCCAACAATTTCTTAGTAAATGTTTCACATTATTATTACAGCTCGTATGTTTTGCAAATTAACCAGTCTCTTAAAAAGATGAAAAAGCTTTATTTTATCTTGATTATAGTTATAGGCCAGGCTCAGTGACTTATGCCCTGTAATCCCAGCACTTTGGAGGCCAAGGCAGGAGGATCACTTGAACACAAGGGTTCGAGACCAAATTGAGCAACATAGGAAGACTCCATCTCTACAAAAAATTTAAAAATTAGCCGAGTGTAGTGGCACACACCTCCCAGCTACTCAGGAGGCTGAGGCAGGATGGCTTGGGCCCAGAAGGTCAAGGCTGCAGTGAGCTGTCATCACGCCACTGCACTCCAGCCTGGGTGACAGACTAAAACCCTGTCTCAAAAAAAAAAAAAAAGAAAGAAAAGAAAATGAAAAAAGAGTGCATATTCTGAACTTGAGAGCCAGGTAACGTTTTGGACACAGCCCTGCCTGCTGTTCCCCTCACGGTGTCCTCACCCACAGCATAAATGAACTGATCAGTCAGCTAGCATACCCTGGTGTCGTTCTGTCTGTTGTTAAACTTTTAAAAATAGGGGCCAGGTGCGGTGGCTCATGCCTGTAATCCCAACACTTTGGGAAGCTGAGGCAGGTGGATCATGAGGTCAGGAGTTCAAGACCAGCCTGGCCAACATGGTGAACCCTTGTCTCTATTAAAAATACAAAAATTAGCTGGGCGTGGTGGTGGGCACCTGAAATCCAGCTACTCTGGAGGCTGAGGCAGGAGAATCACTTGACCCCGGGAGGCAGAGGTTGCAGTGAGCAGAGATTGCGCCACTGCACTCCAGCCTGGGCAATGACAGCGAAACTCCATCTCAAAAAATAAAAAAATGTTCTGTACTGGATTTCAAATAGCTTCCCTCCCCAGCCTGCCCCTGGTGTCCTGGCCCCTCCCAGGTTCTCCAGATCTGTCCATGGCCCAGCAACTAAGGTGTTTACACCTGGTGCAGCAGGTGGAGGGAAGGCCCGCCGTGCTGGGAGCTGCAGCTGGTCCAAGCAGCCAAGGCTGAGGCCTGAGCAGCTGCTAGAGATTTAGGTCCTCCCCTTGGGTGAAGAAGGAGAGAAAATGAAAGCATGGCAAGCTTTTCATTTTCACACAAACACTGAATTTCTTTATAAATATTTCCTATCATTATTATTATAGGTAATATTGATTTCAAATTAGCCATTCTCTTTTTTAAAAAGTACAAAGAATTTTATTTTATCCACATTAGAGCTGTAATACATGTATGTTATTAAACATTCCTGTGAAACAGAAATATCTGCCTGTGGGGAGAATGTCGGCGGTGGTGTCTGGTGACCGCTCTGCTATAGAACTGAGACCTTCCCCCCCGCCACATCGCATGGTGCCCAGGAGCCAGGCCAAGCTAACCTGGAGGTCATCCCCATCAGTCATCCCCGGTACAAAGGAGGAAAGGGTTACCTAGGGTGGAGCAGCAGATGGCGCAGGTTCCAGAAGGGCTGCTTTTTGCCTGCCTGTCCCAGGATGGGGCAGGGCCCCTGCCAGCTCTGCTCAGGCCTTCAAGAGTTCAAGGGTAAAAAGACTTTACTAGCCAAGGGCTGGGGAAAGTGTGCAGGGGAATATCTGATCATTTCTAAATGTTATCTTGAAAAGTAAAGAAAGAGGCTTTGTTGAGAAACATTCCTGCTGGTGTCTGTCTCCCCGAGCCCTGCACCTTCCACACCCTGCCCTAGAAAGAGAAACCATTCATTCATTTAGGTTCTGCCAAGGAGAAAGGCGTCCCATGATCTTCAGCCAGAAATTCCCCTGGGCCACATGAAATCAAACTATCCACGTCTGTTTTGTAAGTGGCTTTGAAGTTGAGACGTTGTGGGCATATTTCCACATAAAGGAATATAGGAACACCACCAGTGGCAGTGGCTGCCTGGCATTCCACAGTACCGAAGGAGTATCGCTTATTTAGCCAGTTGTCTACAAAATTGCTGCAGGGCACATCCAGATAATTAAATCTTTGTGAAATTTTCCAAGGGATAGTTTTCTGAAGTGAACGGCTGAGTCCTCAGCTCCAGGGCCTGTGCACTCACCACTAGCTATTCTTCGAAGAAGGTGAAAACACTTAGGGGTGGGGGGCAGGCGGGAATTCTGGGGGTGGACAGGAATTTGTGGGGGTGGGTGACTGTTTAAGAAATCAATCCTGGGCCAGGCGTGGTGACAGCACTTTGGGAGGCTGAGGAGGGAAGATCACTTAAGCCCAGGAGTTCAAGACCAGCCAGGGCAAGATAGGGAGACCCAGTCTCTACGAAAAAGTAAAAAGTTAGCTAGGATGGTGGTATGCACCTGTAGGCCCAGCTAAGGAGGCTAAGGCAGGAGGATTGCTTGAGCCCAGGAGATTGAGGCTGCAGTGAGCTGTGATCTCACCACTGAACTCTATCTCATGTACAGTGAGACTCTATCTCAAAAAGAAAGAGAGAAAGAACAAGAGAAGAAGGAAGGAAGGAAAGAAGGAAGGAAGGAAGAAAGGAAGAGGGAAGGAAGGAAGGAAGGAAGGAACGAAGGGAGGGAGGGAGGGAGGGAGGAAAATTCCTAGGGACAGGCACGGTGGCTCACACCTGTAATCCCAGTACTTTGGGAGGCCAAGGTGGGTGAATCACCTGAGGCCTGGCCAAGATGGTGAAACCCCATCTCTACTAAAAATAGAAAAATTAGCCAGGCGTAGTGGCAGGCGCGTATAATCCCAGCTATTCCAGAGGCTGAGGCAGGAGAATTGCTTTAACCTGGGAGGCAGAGGGTGCAATGAGCTGAGATAGCATCACTGCACTCCAGTCTAAGCAACAGAGCAAGACTCTGTCTCAAAAAAAAAAAGAAAAAAGAAATCCTGGAAGAAGACCTGCTCCCGGGACCCAGTACTGCAACTGAGGCTTGCCCCAAACAAGCAGTCCGAAGAGTCACTGCCTCTAGAGAGGCCAGGGCAGAGGTTTCCTTGCCAGAGCCCTGAGGGTGCAGGGAAAGGTCAGTGCTGCAGCTTCTATCACGCCTTCTCACTCCACCCCCACCCGGCCCAAGCCTCCTGGGAGTCAGAGGAAGTTGCTGACCTGTCCCCTTGGGGAATAATTGTATTAGTGATAAGGTGGCCTCTGGCAGCTTAGTCAGCAGATTCAGGGCTTTGGGCTGAGTAATCCTTTGGCGTCTGCCCCAGCAGCTGGTGATCACAGATCAGGGAGACCCCCCCACCCCGCCACCAGCCCCCAGGCCCTGCTGGGCTTTGGCTTCCTTTCCCCTAGCATGGTGCATAGGGCACAGCTCTGGCCGGCCTGACCTGCCGAAGAACCCAGGGCCAGACTCAGCGAGGACTTCAGCTGGCATCCCAGTGATGGAGTGACAGAATACAGTCAAAATAAACCGCATGAAAACGGGCAGGTCAAACACTGCAGGGGGGTTTAGATGGGATTGGGTGTCTTGTGTGGCTTGGCTTTGCTTTGTTTTTGCCATTTTAGATAATATATTCCCACTATAGAATATAGGAAGATACAGACAAGTTTGAAAACAGATTCTCTGTCCATGAAGCGCCGTGGGAGCCTCATGCCCAGCTAACCTGAAACTCTAAGCCTGTTCCCTGGAATCTTCCACCTGGATGGAGGAGAGAAAGTTGACCTGGAGTGAGGTTCAACATAAGGACAAGATATGCAACCAGACCAGCTCTCCCTCGGAGAGCACAGGCGGCTTGAGGAGTCAGGGTGGGCAGCCTAGAGGAGGTGAGTCTGGGACAGGCCTTCAGGGATGGTCAAGCACTGGGCAGATGGGGCAGGAGGGGCAAGGCCAGCACCACTCAGCGGTTCCCCTGCGCCTGCTGCCCCCGAGAGAAGGAAGCACTGGCCTCCCACAGCCCTGGCCCCGCCTCCTCCCTTCCATCTGCCCTTGTCCCTTCAGTTCATCTCCTTTAATCCCACCACAACTGCCCAATGGGACACCATCCTCCCCATTTCAGAGAGCATGAAACTGAGAGGCAGAGTAACTGGCCCAAGCCCACACAGCCAGGCTCTGAAGGTGCTGGACCCAGCCTGCCCTGAAGCCCAGGCTCCTTGCAGGCTGCCCCTCCTCTCCTGCTAGCTGCCATGCCCTCAGGCCTGCAGGCGTCTCTCCAGAGATGTTGGGCATGGGGAAGGGTTGGAGGTACACCTGCCTCCACCTCTCTTCCAGGCTCTTTCTCCTCTGTAGCTCCCATTTTAAAAAACACTGCATTCCACAAATATTTTTCTTTATCTCAATTCGTGGGAGAAACAAAAAAATCCTTCGTTAATGTTACCCTCCCTGCCACCCCTCAGCCCTGTCTTCTTCCCTCATAGCCACGCTCTCTCCAGAATCATCCTCCCTCCCAGAGCACCAGCTCCTCCTGCTACTGAAACCAAAGGAGGCAGCTGCCCCTTCTGGGAGGGTGTTTTGGTGCAAAGCCGAGCGCGAGACCAGGCACAGTTCGAAACCCTCGTCTCCAACCCCAACCTCCTCCACCACACAGTAGCTGTGTGGCCTGAAGCAAATTACTTAACCTCTCTGACTTCGTTTCTCCTCACCCGTGAGTTGAGGCTAGTATGGTCAGCTCCAGTGTGCGTTACAGGGCTGCTGTGAGGTTTAAAGGATCTGTGTACGAACTCTGCGTGCTTGCTTTCTGAATGACAAAGAACACATGCATGGTGATGCCACCATTGCCGATTCCTCCCCGTCCCTGGCTCGTGCGACAACGTAGCGCTGTCCTGAGTTTCCATCTCAGAGGAACTTCATCTTTTTTTTTTTTTTTGAGATGGAGTTTCACTCTTGTTGCCCAGGCTGGAGTGCAATGGTGCAATTTCGACTCACTGCAACCTCCGCCTCCTGGGGTCAAGCAATTCTCCTGCCTCAGTCTCCTGAGTAGCTGGGATTACCGGCATGTGCCACCACACCTGGCTAATTTTATATTTATCTCTGATGCACCTTTGTCATCAGTTTGTCCTTGGCTCTGGCCACCAGAGTCTGAGATCCTTGATCTCAGCCTTAGGCATTTTCAAACCTGCACGCATTTGCTCCAGGCAGCCCCCCAAATTGGGGGTGGGTGGGTCTGGGGCAGGTGGAGCTGGACGCCACAGTGGAACTTGGGTGGGCCTACTAGGGGAAGCTGTGGCAGTGGTGCAGGCAGGAGCCTGATGTGAAGTGGCCACGGAGGCCGTGAGTATGTGTGAGGCTGTCCGAGGAGAGGGTGGGAAGGGCTGCTGGGACCAGCCTCTGGGTACATGGATGCCATGACAAGTTCAAGGCAGAGACCCATGTTCCAGAAGAGATGGGAAAGAACCGCTTCTGGAAGGAGGGAGTGGCCAGTCAAGTTCCCGGAGGATGCCCTGGGTTCCGTCTTAGGTGGAGCTGGAGATCTTGTCCTGAGGGGCTTTCTGGCAGAGGAGGCAGGGAGAGGTGAGGAAGGAGGAGAGGAGGACAGGTGAGAGCACCCAGCCTGGTGGCCTCGATCTTCTGAGGCCCCAGAAAGCGGATTACCCGCAAAGCCCCTTGAGCTGACTTCCCAAATCCCCAATTGTGCTTCTCTGTCACAGGGAGGGTTAACCCCACTTACATAAGGGCCAGGCACCGCCCCTGTCCCCTTAATTGCATGATCCTTCTAGAAACTTCAGGCTCTCCCCCTTCCCACTGGGCTCTGAGGCTGGACCATCCCCTCACCCCAGCTCACCCAGAGATGAGCTCAGGTCTGCTGGGGACAAGTGGTGTCCTCCAGGACAACATGGGCTTTCAGCTCTGTCCCGAGCAGGGAGGGGGCTAGCAAGTGGGGCTGGGGGTGGAGGAGCAGGCAAGAAAAGGCTGCTGAGTGTGACCGTCTCAATAACCTCAGGAAGAATAACATATCAACCACACGCACCATTTGTCATGTTCTCACTGAGTACCAGGCACTGAAACATGTTTCCAGCACCATCATCTTTAGTTCTCCAAATACATGACAGGACAGGTGCTTTCCTCACCCCATTTTACAGGCGAGGAACTGAAGTTCAGACAGGTCGAGTCACTTTCTCAGGGACATGTGGCTGGCCCGTGATGGAGAAGGGACTTGAACTGGGTCTGTCTCTGCTCTCTCCACTCTCCCTGTGGGGCCCTGGGGCTTGCGCCAAGGATGGGGCCTAGGGCCTCTTGCCTCTAGGTCAGCCTCAGACCCTGTGGGACCCTACGGTTCTGGAAGCCTACTCTGTGCCATCTGGGGACTGCTAGCCTTCCAGGGGGACTGGATTCTCAAATCGTGAGCGCCAAGCAATCCCTTTCCAAGGGATTGGAGTGAGAACTCGGGGGGCAGAGCCAGATCTACCTACAACCCAAAGGGAGCACCTCAGTAGGACCCGCACAGGCACAGGCACACACACTGGCCACACACTCACCTTTGGAGGTGTGCCAAGCAGCTCAAAAAGATTTGAAGTCCAGCCCAGCTTGGTGGCTCACTCCTGTAATCCAAGCAGTTTGGGAGACGAAGGTGGGCAGATCACTTGAGGTCAGGAGTTCCAGACCAGCCTGGCCAACTTGATGAAACCTTGTCTCTACTAAAAAATTAGCCGGGCTGGTGGCAGGCCCAGCTACTCAGGAGGGTGAGGCAGAAGAATTGCTTGAAACTGGGAGGCAGAGGTTGCAGTGAGCGAGGATCGAACCACTGCACTACAGCCTGGGCCACAGAGCAAGACTCCATCTCAAAAAAAAAAAAGAGAGAGAGACCGGGCGCGGTGGCTCACGCCTGTAATCTCAGCACTTTGGGAGGCCAAGGCAGGCGGATCACCGAGGTCAGGAGATACACACCATCCTGGCCAACGTGGTGAAACCCCATCTCTAGCAAAGATACAAAAATTAGCCTGGCGTGGTGGTGCGCACCTGTAGTCCCAGCTACTTGGGAGCCTGAGGCAGGAGAATCGCTTGAACCTGGGAGGCAGAGGTTGCAGCGAGACGACCACACCACTGCACTCCAGCCTGGGCAACAAAGCGAGACTCTGTCTCAAAAAAAAAAAAAAAAATTAAAGTCCTTGGTAGAAGTGAGATGTGGCATGGGTTGGCGAACAGCTGAGCACACAGGGCAGGAGGGCCCCGGGGACCTTGGGCAGCCCGGGAACCAGCATGGGGTAGTGGGATTGACCGGCTCCCGGGCACCTTGGTAAGGCTGCAGGTGTGGCCGGCTGATCCCCTGTGGAGACGGTAAAGATTAAGAGGATCATAAACTGCGTCCAGCGGCTGCCCTGGGAGAAATCTCCTCAAGCCAGAGCCTCTGCTGTGAGGGGCTTCGGGACCTGGGGCCAGCCCCTGAGTTCAGACAGAGTTCAGGCAGAGAGACAGAGAGGCGAGGCGGAGACCCACAGAGAGACACAGAGACAGGAGAGAGACAAAGGCAGAGGGGCTGCCAGGGCCAGGGAGAAGGAGGAGCAGAGAGAGAAGAGAGACGCAGGCACAGAGAGACAGAGGTTCATGGACTGAGGCAGAGGCTGGGCCCAGCTCAGCAACCCAGGTGTCCCGCAGGAAAACCCGGAGACCAGGCCCGCTCCGATGAGCTCCACCGTGGCTGCAGCTGCCCCTGCAGCTGGGGCTGCCTCCAGGAAGGAGTCTCCAGGCAGGTGGGCCCTGGGGGAGGATCCAACAGGTATGGCTTCTCCTGGAGGTCGGGGGTCAGGTCTGGGCCCTTGGGGAGCTGGGTAAGGGCCAGAGGTTCTCAGGGACCATGCAAAGAGCCAGAGCAAGTCAGACCCAGCCCCACCAGCTGTGGGCAAGGGTGGGGTAGCCTGCTGGCAAACCCAGAATCCTAGAAACACAGCGCAACGGGGACGGGGGTTGGGGTCAGGTGGGCTGCAGAGCCAGGACAGGACAGGACAGCCCCAGCGGATGGGAAAGGAAAGAACAGAGAAGCCCCTTAGGGCTTCACAGCACAGAGGTCCCTTAGTGGTGTTGACAAGAATGTTTCTGTGGGATGATGGAGCCTGATGCCACCCACAGAGAAGGGATGGGAGCTGGGGAAGTGGAGCCAGGTCTTGGACTCTTCCTGAAAACAACTGGCCACGGAGGCAGGAGAAAGGGCGTGGAATGACGGTGGGGGCTGGGGTGTGGATGCACCATGAAGGAGACACTTTGGACGGAAGAGTCATGGGTGGGTTCAAATGTGGGTGGGTGGGGCCCGAGGACTGGACAAGGGACCTGTGGCACCGAGGGGAGCGTGTGGCCCTGCCCTGGCCCAGCCCTGCCCCTGCCCCTCAGGCATGGGCCCCTCGCTCCAGTGCCGCGTGTGCGGAGACAGCAGCAGCGGGAAGCACTATGGCATCTATGCCTGCAACGGCTGCAGCGGCTTCTTCAAGAGGAGCGTGCGGAGGAGGCTCATCTACAGGTGAGGGCGGTGGGCCCTGCTGGGCTCCTGCCCCTGAGGGGTTCTGGAAGGGTGAGCAAGCGTTCAGAATAGGAGGGGCTTGGGCAAAAATGTCCAAACCCATGGTTGAGGGCCTGGGAGGGACGCTGACCGCCAGGGTCTCCCCTTTGCCTGCAGGTGCCAGGTGGGGGCAGGGATGTGCCCCGTGGACAAGGCCCATCGCAACCAGTGTCAGGCCTGCCGGCTGAAGAAGTGCCTGCAGGCGGGCATGAACCAGGATGGTGAGGCAGGGGGCTGGCCCGGGGGGACATGACAAGAGATGGGCAGCGGGTCTGGCGTGTCGTCCTGACCCTTCCTGCCTCCCCAGCCGTGCAGAACGAGCGCCAGCCCCGAAGCACAGCCCAGGTCCGCCTGGACAGCATGGAGTCCAACACCGAGCCCCGGCCGGAGCCCCTGGTGGCTCCCCCGGCCCCGGCAGGGCCCAGCCCACGGGGCCCCACGTCCATGTCTGCAGCTAGAGCCCTGGGCCACCACTTCATGGCCAGCCTTATAACAGCAGAGACCTGTGCTAAGCTGGAGCCAGAGGATGGTAAGTGGGAGAGCAGCTGAGGGTGCAGCAGGGCGTGGGTTCCCGGGTCACAGCAGGGCTGCAGCGCCTCGCTTTGATCCTCACTCTCCCGGGGCCCCAAGCACTCACTGCCGCCTCCCAAGAAGCAGGTGCTAAGATCACAACCTCCTTCTCCAACAGCTGATGAGAATATTGATGTCACCGGCAATGACCCTGAGTTCCCCTCCTCTCCATTCTCCTCTTCCTCCCCCTGTGGCCTGGACAGTATCCATGAGACGTCAGCTCGCCTGCTCTTCATGTCCGTCAAGTGGGCCAAGAACCTGCCCGTGTTCTCCAGCCTGCCCTTCCGGGATCAGGTACCATCCGGCCTGCCTGCTGAAGAGCTAGGCTGAGCTGGGGTCAGGCGGTCCACTCGAGTCAACCAGACAGGGCAGGCACATCCCCATGCCAGTATGAAGGAGGTACACACAGCTTGGATGGTGATGGCCGGGGACACACGTCTGAGTCAGCGATGGCCAGGAGTGTGTCTCAGGGATGGTGACAGTGGGGGTGCATGTATCTCCGGGGCAGGGATGATGGTTGGGGTGCACACCTAGGAGATGATGATAATGGCCAGGGACCCACAGGGACCAGGGATTTGAAGGCAATGCCTATGGCTCCCTGGGTCTTCTTAAGTCCTGGAAGACCCTCAGGTCCTGCAGACATTCTGTGGGTGACAAGCGACCTGCACACCCTGAACAGCCCAATTGGCTGACTCTAGGTCCCCTTGGAGCACAAGGGCCTATGACTTCAGGGCTTGCATTTTAGTCCAGTCTCTCCAGCTCTGGGCCACCCTTCTTGGCTTCTAATGGGCAAGCAGATCTTTGAGAAAAACCAGGAATGGCACAAGGAAGGTCTGAGCCCCTCAGCCAGTCTGTGTGCTGAGATGGAGCAGCTCAGAGGAGTCAGGCCATGTCTGTTGAATGCACTCAACTTGACACTCATAGGGCATGTTCCTGAGGCTGCCCAGCTTCCCATGGCTCTAGGTGTTCCTAAATGTCCCAGCAGCAGTGCTGGATGGAACCCAGAGAGTCTTAGAGGGTAAGCAGCTGAGCCAAATGGTGCCAAATCCCAGAGCTCTGGGCCCCTGGCTGATGTCAGGAGAGCATTCTCTGCTCCCAGGACAGCGCTTTCATTCCTGGGGTGCCCGAGATGGTGGCAGAGGCTCCAGACTGAGCCAGAGAAGCTGTGTATCCGCCGTAACAGGCACCCTCTTTCTGAGCACAGGTGATCCTGCTGGAAGAGGCGTGGAGTGAACTCTTCCTCCTCGGGGCCATCCAGTGGTCTCTGCCTCTGGACAGCTGTCCTCTGCTGGCACCGCCTGAGGCCTCTGCTGCTGGTAGTGCCCAGGGCCGGCTCACGCTGGCCAGCATGGAGACGCGCGTCCTGCAGGAAACTATCTCTCGCTTCCGGGCATTGGCAGTGGACCCCACAGAGTTTGCCTGCATGAAGGCCCTGGTCCTCTTCAAGCCAGGTAGCTGAGTCTTTGCCCAAGCTTTGAATGGGAATTCTAGTGACTTCCCTCTGCCTCTCACTCTCCCTCCACCACCCACATATGTGCAGATGTGTGCAGGCCTCTATCCTAGGGGACGGGAGGAGAGCGGTAAGGCTGGACTCCCTTCTCCTCGGGTACCCTTCTGGCTGACTGTGAGGGGACAGGGCAGGCTAGAAGCCCCTGAGCCCCAGATGGAGCTCCTGGCAGCTCTCCTGGCCCCAGCAGGGCCCAGCCCACAGGGCCCTACACCCATGTCTGCAGCCAGAGCCCTGGGCCACTACTTCATGGCCAGCCTTGTAATAGCCGAGACCTGTGCCAAGCTCACTGCTGCTGCTCCTCCCCAGAGACGCGGGGCCTGAAGGATCCTGAGCACGTGGAGGCTTTGCAGGACCAGTCCCAAGTGATGCTGAGCCAGCATAGCAAGGCCCATCACCCCAGCCAGCCCGTGAGGTGACGTGAGCACGTGCCCACCCACTCGTCCCTGCCCTCTTCACCCTTCCCCCACCTCTCCCATGCCCTCCCAGGGCTCACTGGTTACACAGCACAAGGGTCTCCGTTCAGCAGCACACAGCCAACATCTACTGTGTCCCAGGCACAGTGCCAGGCCTGGGGAGTGGGGACCAAGGTGAGCATAAGACATAGCTACTGCCTTCCAGAGACAGCTGGCACGGTGACTGCACTGAAGATGCAAACTGCCCTAGCCAGGCACTGAGGGTTGCATAAATCTTCAGGAGACAGAGACCGCTCAGCATGAGAAGCCTAAAGCAGGACTTGGAGGGACTTCGAGGAGACTGGGCTGGACTTGAAAGGAAGGAGAAGTCTAAAAGAAAACATCATTTGCAAAGGGAGAGGGGGAAAGCATGAGATGTTATCAGGACAGGAGCCCACCTTGAAGGTATAACAGGTTCCTGCCAGTGAGAAATGGGGAGAATAAGCCAGAAAAGTACCCCAGGACCAGCCTGCTCATGACTTTGAATGCCAGCCAAAGGCCACATCTGACTTGGGAGGCAGAGGGCAGCTACTATAGGTTTTGGAGCAGAAGAGTGTCATACACAGGGCCGTACCTCAACGCAGATTGGCATGGCCATGGATAAGGAGGATACTGGGAAGGGGATGGCAGCTACTGCCACCTTCCAGGTGGTTCCATGGAGTTCTGATCTTTGGGTATGGCCGGGGGAGTGGAAGGGAGACTCTAGGAGTTGGAATGGGTCAGACCGGGCATTTGCGTGAAGGTAAGGAAGGAGGGAAGAGGAGCTCTTTGGGAGAAGAAGTTATTCAAAAAATAAAAAGGAAAGCCAGGAAGAAAGACAGTTTTGAGAGAAGATGATAAGGTGTTTTGGAGGTGCAGTGAGCATCCTGTAGAGAGGCACTCGCATATGCCAAGCACGTGGATGGCCCTGGCTAGGTTTGGGGGAGAGTTGCTACAGGCTGAGCATGGCTGGGCGAGGGTGGGGTGGGAGCCAGTCCTCTGGACTACCGTTTGGCCCAGCAGTGGCAGATGTCATAGATCCCGGGCAAGGTTGGAACACTTGGCCTTTGGGCCTCTATTGGCTATTTTATACCATGTTATCTGCATTCTTTGGGGCTCCCAGAAGTTCTTTCTGAAGAAGCGAGCTAATATGGGCATCCTTGCATCACCTCTAATCCAAGAAATGATTACAAGGAGAAGAGATAATTTCCTTTTAGGAAAAGCCACAGTAGGCAAGGTGCGGTGGCTCATGCCTGTAATCTCAGCACATTGGGAGGCCAAGGCAGGCAGATCATGAGGTCAAGAGATCGAGAGCATCCTGGCCAACATGGTAAAACCCTGTCTCTACTAAAAATACAAAAATTAGCTGGGCGTGGTGGCATGCACCTGTAATCCCAGCTACTCCGTAGGGTGAGGCAGGAGAATCGCTTGAACCTGGGAGGCAGAGGCTGCAGTGAGCCTAGATCATGAAACTGCATGCCAGCCTGGTGACAGAGCGAGACTCCATCTCAAAAAAAAAGAAAGAAAATAAAAGCTACAAAGTATATGCCATATAGCATAGGAAGATTTGTGCTGCTTATGAGCACAGGAAGTCTTAGTAATAAACACTTGACTCAGCATCTGAAGAGTGGGCATCAGAGACATTCAGAAACCGGTGGCCTTTCTTAGCCAACTTTCTGTTGGAACCAGCTCCCCAGAGATGTCCTGGCATATTGGTTTTGCATCAAATTTCAAAATGCTGATTAAGGGTTCCTATGTCCCTTCTATAGCAGTTCATTGCCTACAACAAGCAGAACTGAGTGTGAAGATAATGGTTTGAGGTTCTCTAATCCAGCATATTTCCGTTTTTAAAAACTGCAACACCCAGGAAGAAATGCAATTACCATCGCCACCAGATATTCACACAGATACTCAAGCGAAGTTCCACCAAGTAATTCCTACCCTTACTTTGTACAATTTACCTGATAGTTCTCTTTTATTTTTATTTTTTTTAGAAAAGGCTAATGTGACCTACTGCATTTAATTTCCGACCCACTAAGCGGGGCAATACCTGCAGTTTGGAAAAACATTCTCTGATTTTATAGTTATTTCTTCTTCCTCCCAGTCTTTAGATCAGAAAAACAGAAGCAGGGAAGGCAGATGGGAGGGGTATGTGACTTGCTCAGGGTTGCTCACCTGGCACTAGCAAGAGAAAGGAAGGCCTTAGGTTGGCAAAGCAAGTCCAGCAGATCACTAGGTGGTGGGGAAGTCCTCCCCGAAATTCACGGTGAGTGGAGCTTGAGGCTGCTGGATGTGGAGGAGCCTCCTTGCTGCTGGGCTATCAGACCTACCCAGGAAAGGTTTGGTCCCCTCATCTGTCTCTTGGGGCTTCTCATCCATCTTTTGTGTTGCAGACTCCTGTCTTAGCAAATAGTTCTTATTTAAAACAATAAACATGTTTCTCAATGACTATCTCAGCCACCAAAATTATCCTTCAACTTCAGGACATTTTCAGTAATGGCTATCGTCATCCTAGGAGGTTTACAGGCAGGAATTTGTATTCTTATATTCTTACCTATAAAGAACAAATAGCATGATTATCATAATACTCGTATATATGATTAATAATAATATATTCATATACAGGTGTTCCTTGACTTATGATGGGGTTACATCTGGATAAACCCATTGTTAAGTTGAAGCTACTGTAAGGTGAAGATGAATTTTCATACATAACCCCGTCTTCAGCATACTGAACGCTTATCATTTTCACACCATGATAAAGTCAAACCATCTGTATAAAGTTAATATAAATTTCACTTTATAACCTTTACATATAATAAACAATACTTACTCATTATTTTCATTGCACTCCTAAACTAAATGGGGGGTGGTGGCTCACAATGGGTCGAGGTAGGTGGAGGCAGCTCCTTTGGTGAATGCAGCTTTTCCTTAAAATTCCTCCTGACCCGTTCTAGAGACCTCATCTCTCCTCTCCTTCCTCCCGTGGCTTTCCTGGGAGGGCACCACCCCAAGGACTAGTGCTCAAAAGCTGGTCGTAAAACTGATGGCGTCCTCTCTCCTGTTCAGGTTTGGGAAGTTGCTGCTACTCCTCCCGTCTTTGAGGTTTATCACTGCGGAACGCATCGAGCTGCTCTTTTTCCGCAAGACCATAGGGAATACTCCAATGGAGAAGCTCCTTTGTGATATGTTCAAAAACTAGTGGGAGCAGAGGTGAAATGTTTCCAAGCACTCTGGAGAACGATCTACTGAAGTGAAACATTTGCCTACTCTTTGCCCCAGCAATTCTGCTTGTAGGTAGGTGTGTGTACCCAGCAGAGATGCTCACCAAAAGATATTGTAAGAATATTCTTAGCAGCTTTATTCATAATGGCTCCAAACTATACATTGATGGTAGGATGAATTAACACATTGTGGTACATTCATATAATGAAAACTAATTTAAAAGAATGAATTACGGACACATGTGACAACATGGGTAAACATCACAGACCTAAAAGTTGAATGAAAGAAGCCGGGCAGACGTTCCATTTATGCAGAGTTCAAGCACAGGCAAGATTAACTGATGGTGACCCAAGCTGGAATGGTGATTACTTCCAGGTGGTGAGGGATTGATTCTGAAGGGGCCTATGGGAGCCCTCTAGTGGAATAGAAATGTTATTGCTTTTGATCTGGGCAGTGGTTTCACAAACGTACTCATATGTGAAAATTCAATGAGCTGTGCACTTTACTGTATTTTGTTAGACCTCAATAAAAAAGTTAAGAAAAACGCAAAAAACAGAAAAAATGAGTGTGGTCAAGGCTCTCCCTTTGAGGACACTGAAGGAATAAGCACTTTGAGTTCCGTCTGGGTTCTACTCCAAGTCAGAGTCCAGGTGCAATGAATTCAAGCCCAGTGGAAAATCTCCCACAGAATTCAACCACCCAGCTTCTCTCCAGGTGGCATTCCATCATCTGCAGCATCTCTCAATCTTTATCTCCTGTCTCCGTCCTAAGTAAAGGTGAACACCTTCCAACTCCACATAAGGCAGCTCTAGGTACTTTTTGTGAAAGGGACTCTTCATCACTTCTTAGGTCCTTATGGAAAGATAAAGCTCAGATTAAACTCATCTTTTTTTTTTTTTTTTTGAGATGGAGTTTCACTCTTGTTGCCCAGGCTAGAGTGCAATGGTGTGATCTCGACTCACTGAAACCTCCACCTCCCGGGTTCAAGCGATTCTCCTGCCTCAGTCTCCTGAGTAGCTGGGATTACAGGCATGCCACCATGCCTGGCTAATTTTGTTTTTTTTGTATTTCTCCATGTCGGTCAGGCTGGTCTTAAGCTCCTGATCTCAGGTGCTCCACCCACCTCAGCCTCCCAAAGTGTTGGGATTAGAGGCATGAGCCACTGTGCCTGGCCAAACCTCATCCTTTTCAAAGATAGACCCAGACGACTGTGAAAATAATATTTTAACACATTGACATAGATCAGGCAATGTATACATTAATAGCAGGCAGTGAGCTGGGCACTTTTAAAATTGTCATTTAATCCTCATATTAACTCTGAGGGAAGAGCTAATTATCTCCATTTATAAATGAAAAAACTGATGCTTAGAGAGGACTCAAACCTTGGTGTGACTCTACCTAATGCTGTTAACTCTGGCACCGCCTCCTTCCCACTCCCCTTCCGCTTTGGAATGAAAGACTGAACAGTTCTGTTGCATTTTCTGCCTTCAAAGGATAAGTGCTTGAAATCAAGACAGAAAAGGTCATGTGAGAAGTCTGAGAAATCCTAGGGGTTTGCTGTCCTTTGGGTTGTGTTTCAATTTCCTTAGCTGACAGAAATGCCCTGTCTACTCAGGAACAGAGAACAGCTAGGGCTGGTGCCCAGAGAGGAAAGTGTATGGCAAATGCTGACCAGATGAAGCCCTTCTTACTTCAGCCCCCAAGCTACTTCAGATTCTCCAACTTTTGAAAGTATCAGAGTGGCCTCAGTTAATCAGGTCATCTAATGTCTATGATGCCATTTACTGCCCAATACCCTAACAAAAGTTTTATCCATAAGAGCTAAGGCCTGAGCGAAGCCACCTTAGGAAGACACATGGTTGAAATATGACCAGACCAGCCCTGCATATTTAGCTTACAGTTTGGCGTTGGAGGACATGGTAAGACTGCAAAGGTAGCCTGCTGAAGTTCACAGGCTAGCATCTGGGATGTGTGAGCACAGCACATCTACATTGGGAAGGAGATTTGAGGGCTCTCCAGGAAGAAGTCTTGAAGAATTAGAGGAAGTCCATAGCTGGACTGCTGTCAATCTGGCATCAATACAACCACCCCCTCCTCAACTTCTAAGGGCTTTTCTTCATTGCTGAGATGCCAGGAAGGAACTACATTTCCCAGAAACCCCTTCCCCTAGGATTTGCTAGGCACTCACAGGAAACTTTTTTTCCCCCTAATACCAAACTGATTAAATTTGGCATTAGGAAAAAGAGAAGCCATTTTTCTTTGGAAACACTACAGCCATATTGTGGGAAAACAGATTTCACAGCAGCCTCTTGGATAGAATTGTAATAGCTTCCAGGCAAGCTCTTGAGAACTTTGGAACTTTTAGCTGAGATTTACATTGGCTTTCTTGACCTGTGGGGACATCTTTGACCTTTGTCAGCTCCTCATTTCTGTACTAAGTCCATCTCACCTGGAATACAAAGTGGCCTCCATTCTCCTAATATGGTACAGCTCTCAGCATGTCCCAAGATTATTCAACGTTTTGTTGTAGATTGGCTCTACTGAAATTCTGATGAGTAATGGCTCTTTCAATCCATTTAGGGTCATTGTCAGGAGAAGAGATAATTTGAAAGCTTTTTTTTTTTTTCCTCAATGCCAGAAATGTCTTTGGCTATGAAGCACCACAGAGGTAGACCCTGTGGGCCTATCTGGGCCTTTCTTTTCAAATAAAGCTAGTTTTTAGATTCACGAGACACTTCTCAACCTACAAGGGGGTATTTCAAGGTAGGAAGGGCAGGGAGAGACTCAAGATGCCAAGAAGTGCTTATTCAAATGTAACCTGATAGTCAAACCCAGGTATTATCTCTATCTGGGACATCGCTGGTGTTCCCCACTAGAATGCAGGCTCTCCAGGGCAGGGATCTTTGTTTTGTTCACTAATGTACCCTAAGCACCTAGGAGAATGCCTGTGGGCACTATCTGGAAGTGACACACTCCTTGACTGAGAGTCTGAGACACCTACAAGATTCAACAGTCAGATATTACATAGACCTTATCTATTTTCATGGTTATGTCTCTGCTCTAAGACACTGTACTGCCACCCATTTTAGGGCAAAAGCATTTTAAAAACCAAACCAAACTGAAGCTCTAGTCTCTTTATAACTTGCATCTCATTATACCTTTCTGTTCTCAGGTCTTCATAATCACAATAGTTAGTTGTAGACTCAGTAATCTCAGGGGCAAATTTTAAGAATGGATTTCGGCTGGGCATGGTGGCTCACACCTGCAATCCCAGCACTTTGGGAGGCCAAGACGGGCAGATTACCGAGGTCAGGAGTTCGGACCAGCCTGGCCAACATGGTGAAACACTGTCTCTACTAAAAATAGAAAAATTAGCCAGGCGTGGTGGCACATGCCTGTAGTCCCAGCTACTTGGGAGCCTGACCCAGGAGAATTGCTTGAACTTGGGAGGTGAGGGTTGCCGTGAGCCGAGATTTCGCCATTGCACTCCAGCCTGGGTGACAGAGCAAGACTCCTTCTCAAAAAAATAAATAAAAGTGATATTCCTAGGTTTTATTTGGGCAACTAAGGAAATTTTAAACAATGTTATTCATATTTCAATGTAATATAAATTTAATGCAAAAATGTAAATGTAAATTTAAGGTAAAAAGAAGTGAGGATGACCCCAGAATTTTAAAAATTGAATACATTTGGCTAGGGAAAAAAAACAACCCTGATTTGGCATTTTGAAACCACTGATCCTAGGTCAATCCTTTCATCCAGCGTCTAAGTGCCCAGCACCTCTTACTAGGTGCTGGGAGCAAGACAAGCAAGTGTTTGACGCCGTGAATACTGAGAGCTGCTGAGAACACAGGCCTCCAACCCAATTCACGGGGTTACAGCAAACTTCCCAGGACAACTGCCTTTTACACTAAAACCTGAGGGTCAGTAGTTCTCCAAAGATGGGAGTCTGGGAAAGAGAGCTGACTTCCAGATGGGAAAACTAACATCCTTTAGCC
The DNA here is from genome assembly GCA_963573385.1 of Cacajao melanocephalus. Taxonomy (NCBI): domain Eukaryota; kingdom Metazoa; phylum Chordata; class Mammalia; order Primates; family Pitheciidae; genus Cacajao; species Cacajao melanocephalus. The sequence goes on along the minus strand of CAUYLG010026275.1, from coordinate 33,572 downwards.
TTTCCCAGTCATGCAGTAAAGTTGGTGGCAGAACACAAATGACAAACTCAGTTAAAATTTGTTTCTACTGCAATGTGTTTCTCTGCTTTTCAGTGAAAATCCTTGAGCTCGCTATCAGCAACCTTGCTACTTCTTCAAGTGGCCAATTTAGGGGAAGACCCTAAATGCAGTTTGCTTTTCCTGCCCTTTAAGCCTTAAGCCAATTAAATGAATTATTGACAGCCAGCAGCCTGCATCCACTACAGAAAAATGACACCTTGAATCACACCTTCACTTGAATTCAGTTGAGTTCCAGGGACTGCCACTTCTGTGCTTTGTCAATCTGGGGTTGAGTCCTTTGCTGAAAACACATCAGTGTAACTAAGCAGTCACTGCTGTTCCTTGGAGTTGGATTGGAATAAGTTGGAGTGGGAGCTAGGATGGATGAAAAACAAACCACACATATTGCTGCTTCTGGAAGCTTTGTTCTTTAATGAGCCATGGGGTGATTTGTTCATCAAGCTGCTTTTGTGTAGCCATACAGTGCATATTTTGAGTGACACAAACTGCACTTTATACAGATGATGTCTTGTTACCCCCCAACCCCCCACAAAGAAAAAAACAAAAAGGAAATTACAAAGTGCCTGTTGATTGCATCCGGAATGTAATCAGTTCCGTGGGTGAGATAAATCATTCTTCTTATAGAATTATTCTATTAAACAGTAAAATGTTATATTTCACAGGATATGTTCTTTTACAATACATAGTCTTTTAAAAATTTACACTCAGCATATTTATAAATTACTTAAAATCCATTAAAATAATATAATACTAATCTGTAGTCCACACCTTTCTCATAGTAAATACAAATACTTGGTTCAAAAGGTGTAACTTTTATATGACCTCAGAGGGCTGATAGGCATTAAGAATGGATGACTAGCAAGGTGACAGGCCCATTGTTGGGGCTTTTTTGAAAATAGTTTCAACCAAGGGACCAATATGAGACCTAATAGAGATCCATCTCCACAATCATTTTGCCGTTACCCTTTCAATATCAAACCAAATGTGGGAGTCATTCTAGAGAAAAGTGGTTAAAAGTAGTCTAGGGCATAGAAAAAGAGGACTCTCACAGATACCAAGGAGTTTTATTACCAAGGCCACCATGGTACTGGGGGGCAGTGCTGGGGCATCATCACAAGCGCATGGGTGGACATAACACGTTTTTCCATACAGAATGATGCGTGCCCTGTGTCCAGCTTCTTACCAAGAAGAAAAAAGAGAGGAGGATGAGGAAAGTCATGGAGTATGTTTCTTTTTAAAATGAAAATGCTCTCAGCTCTGAACACATCCCGAATCCTTTCTTCTTTCTAGTTTACCAAAGTGCTTGCGAAAGGTAAACACTGATTAGTTACGGTTAAAAACACAGCCCGCAGGCACTGGGGTGGGACTACAGAACCTTGCTGGACAACATCTTTTCAGCACACATCTGTGATCCTCTGTCTTTGATGGTGAAAACAACTCTACTGTTATGAAACACAGAACGGAAGTCTTCATTAACCTTCCAGCAGGGTAAGCGCTCTGGCACGTTTCCAAAACATGAGAAGGTGGGTCTCTAGTACTCCATCCCAGGACTCTGGCCCTTCTGTCTCTCTCTGCAAGGCTCATAGTTGGAGGGCTATATCGCCCTTTGTGTTTTCAGAAGCCCAGAGTGGCAAAATAATTTAAACGGCAGGAGGTACAAAGTATATTGTAAACTAAGCACGTCACCTCCCTGAATCCTGCCTGTATTTGCTGTTAATTTGCTTCAATTTGTGATAACAGAATGAAAGCACACTTCTCTACTTAAGTTATATTTTCCGTAATAATAAGTACATAATTACAGGGATACATTCACTTTAACGGGAAGAACTGAAAATTCAGGTTTCGTTTGGGGCTGGGAATGTGTGCTGTGACTATAGAGTGCTCTACATTTTGGAGTGTTGGCTCCAAATGGGGAGCTGCCCCACTGCTGCCATGCAGAGCAAAGCAAACAAGCAAAGGAGAAGCACTACGGAACCACAAATGTGATGCACAGTAAGGGCTAAAGACCTTTGTAAGGGATTGTAATGTGGCATCACTTTGTGGTGACCAAACTTTACCATGCAGAGGGCTGGTGAGAACAGATGGATGCAGACACAGCATTTGGTTCTGAAGGTTTTTAAGAGTATGGCTTCATGTCTTGATCAGGCCAACAAAGCCTATTATCCTATGTAAACAACGGCTTTCCCTCAAAGGGAGGGCCCCACACTGCTCTCCACTCTTACCATTTTGCGGCTCTCTCCTCCTCACCCACCCACCTCAATCCTGGCAGATTGTTAAATCACTAGAAATCCACAAATCTAGCAACCAAAAAAAAGTTTTTTGTTTTTTTTTTTTAATTGAATTTTATCCAAATTGGAGTTTCAGGTCCCTGAGAAAAATTATAAAGTCTCTTAACATCCATCACCAAGTTCCTATAAAGTGACCTACGTAAATAGTTTTATAACTGCCAAAAAGCTCATTTTGCCAAAAAAACCGCACAAAGGTTTAGAAGGAAGACCATGTGCCAACATGTGTTCTCCTGGCCACTGCTCTGGACACGGGAAATTATTCAATAAGGGCAATCTTTTTTTTTTTTTTTAATACAGGATTTAACCAACATTCTGGAGTAAGTGCGGAGTAACAATTAATGCCCAGCAGCACACTACTCCCTCAAGAACACTGAAACAGACTGTGCAGCCCAGCATGGGGCTAAGGAACCAGCAATCCCACTCTGACACACCATGCTGAGGGGTTTTCCTCTAGGAGAGTCTCTGAAATTCTGATTTTTAAAAGCTTAACATTTATTACTCCTCAGGACAAGATGAACAAGGTGGCAGATGTCTATGGGATATAAAGCATAACATTTGTTCACTAACCGTCGTTATTCTGGAGATTTTAAGAGCTTCCTTTCTCTGGCCCAATTCTGAACCCAAAGCAGGGAGAGGTAAGACTCCTGCTACCTTTAGCTGCCACTCAGAATTATGCTCCAAGTCTAACCTCTGGGGCTGGCCAATAACCACTGAGGCAGTGGCATGAGGTTCAGTGTTGTGTAACAGGAGAGACTCTGCCTTAACTAAAGACTTAATATTTCCACAAGTTCAAAGAAGTATGAAAAGGAAGAATAACCAAAATACAGGTTATAGATGGTAAAGGCTCTTTTTCAGAGCAGTGCATGTAGTAGCAAGACAAGATGCATTTAGTAACTTTAAAAATAAACATTTCACATACTTATCTCAAGAAAGGCTATCATGTTTCTTTTTTCATATACTATAAATAGCAAAAACAGATTTCTAATTGAAACTTAAAATGCTATCATAACTCAGGTGTATGAAGACCACCCAGTGGTGAAAATGATGTCTTACTATCCCCTCAACCCAGGGATGAATGGCTCTCACCCCCTTGTCCAATGGCCCCTAATCTGTGGGAAGAAATTCCATGGGAAGGAGGAAAGCACAAGGTTAAAAAGAAATATGCCTACTATACATACATATTTACAGTAAACTTCAGTAACCAGAATATTAACAAAAATAGCTTCAAGTAGTCCTTGATTTTTTTTTCCATCATATTTAATACTGATGGTCTGAGAAAAGGAAGATAAAAGTTAGATGGGTTGTATTAAAAACCTTTTTATTTTTTGGCAGCTTTCTGTAACACTTATTCATGCAATGCTGTATGTGAATGTTTCTGGAGAACTGACTAGACGGTCACATTATTTGTTTGAGTCTGTGGTGGGAATCCACCAGCAGAGGAACAGGCTCATATGTGGTTTTCGGTTTAATCTATACAAGGAGAAAAGCCTGAACGGCTTAGGATGAAACCTTTATAAGTTTAGGGATCACCATGTCTCTGGGAAACTAAAACAACAAAGTAGAAGAATCTGATCCTAGGACCAGGAAGCATGAGAACAGTATGGCTACTGACACTTTAGGCCATGCAATGTATTTGGCAGGAACTAAACAGGAGTTAAACCAGCACTGATTATTATGACATTAATCATCATCAAAAAACAAAATAGGTATTCTCTTCTTCACTGTATAACGAGAGAGCTAAGACACACTGTGATGGCTTCATGGAAACAACCACTTTTTTTGCTTTCCCCAGAATATAACATGGAGTGTTTTTTTCAGAAATCTTAAAATAGAGGGCTCAGACTTTTTGTTTATAAGTTTTTGGAAAAAAATTATATCCAACCCCAGCTCCTAACTATCCCAAAATAAACCAAAATGCTTTTGCTTTCATGGTTAAGAAAGATGTATATGTTTTCTTCAAATGCCAGAAATGAGAGGCTCCCTCAGGCCCACAATATCCCCCCAAGTCCAACACCCGCCTTTGGGAAGGGAAGACGGTAGGGGAGAGGCAACTGCAACTGACCAAAGTCCCCAGGCCCAGGTGGCTCTGCTTAGTGAACTCGCAATTCAAACAGAGCAGCCAAGGCACAGCTGGCACCATCCCCAGCACGCTTCAAAGAGGCCTTTCCGGTTCTGCAGGAGGCCCAGGAATTCAGCACATACAGTCGTAGCCATATGCTTAGAAAAGAGGCAGGACCACAATTAGGATGGACTATTGTGAACAAGGTGATGAAACACAGCCCCAAAGGTGAGATGTGTTTACCACTCTGTAGCCATGGAGGGAAACACATCTGCCAGTTCAGACCATAAATTCATTACTTCCAAAGAGTGCTAGCTGTTGGTTGGAGGTGCAGTCTGGGTCCACAGTTTTTCTGCGGCCAGACAAGACTGTCCCTTCTGGGGTCTCTTTGGTTTTCTGAGGTGAGTTTTTCACATTCTTTAATTTTTGTTTGCCCTTTTCTGGGTTGAAGGTTCCTCTGCTGATGAACTGAGGCCTGTCTTCCAGGGATTTGGTCTGGCCCAATGGTCCTTCCATTCCCAGGGCCTCATTAGCCGAGGCAGCTCGGTAGAATGGAGATTTGGAATAAATCTGAAATCGTTTTCTGGTCCCATGAGACAATGCAGTGTTAGACAGACATAAAGAGGAGACCGAAGAGTCCACTACGTCGAAAGAGTCTTGCTGCTTTTTAAGCTGCTTTCGCAACTTGCTGGAAGGTTCAGACTTGCCAGCTGTCTTCAGGGCGCTAAGGGCTAAGCTTCTCTCTAATGCAAAAAAAGAGACCAAAGATGTAAATGACAGTTCCCTCTAAAGCAAATCATCATGTAATGAATAGGTGTCACTGTTCACACATGAAATTGGGTGGGATAAGATCTGGAGGGTCCAGGCTGACCTACTATGGGCACAGTCATAATCAAAGAGAGCTCACTATGTATATCATTTCAGAATCATCCCCAAGGAAATCTGGCATTTGCCTATGCCACCAGCAGAAGCCTAAAACAGTCACTATCATTTAGAAACCAGCCAGGATATGTAGTAAGTTCTCTGTCTCCCTGAGATGCCATTCAGTTAAACACCTCTTTTGTATATGTGTACACTCCCACCTCACAGTGGGGCAAAATTCCTGCCACCCTCAGAAAATGGGTCATGAGTCAGTAGGACAACCTGTATTGTGATTATTGGCTTTTTTCTGTGGTGAATGCAGGATAAAACATTAAATAACAAAAACAAACAAAAAAACACAAAAAACCCCACAAATGTATATGGAAGCTTTACAAAGGCAACAGGAAAAAAGACCTTCCATGGAAGTCAGGAATCTAGGTAGCAAAGACAGTTACATTTCTTACCCTCATCCAGGTGGTGACAAGGACCTGTATGCCAAATGATGAAGGCTAAAACTATATATATGGATAGAAGGACAAAATTCCTCAGGACTTTGTTACTGTTGATGTATGGTCAGTGCATTCTTAAAAGACTTTGTCTTAGTTTGGAAATCCTTATTCCTCCTTCGCAAAACAAATCTGGAGTCTTTGGTTTACCATGTTCATTTACCTGATTTCTCAGAGACAGCACCTTCAGACTCCATATTCAAATTTTCTGAGCTATCAGCAGTCCCAATGGAGGCCTCAGACTCAAGGGTTTCATCATCAGAGGCACGGGGTTCCAGTACAAGCATCTCAAATGTTAGCTCCTCCCTAAGATACAATCAAGAAACCGTTAGCATTTGATAGGAACTGGAAGGAAGATAACAGAAAAAAAGATCCTCCATGGAAGTCAGGAATCTAAGAAGCAAAGACAGTCACATTTTTACTATCCCCATCCAGGTGGTGATGAGGACCTGTATGCCAAACATGGTGATGGCTAAAACTATATGGACTAAAAGACAAAATGACAGACAGCCAATCTAGAACCAATAATAGGGCTAAGGGTAGGGTGAAGGAAGATGCTGTAGTGGTGAGATCTTTTGGTAAAATGAACTCTGGACTGATAATCAGGAGATCAGGGCTCTAAACTTGTTTATAATTTTTCATAATGTATCAGGAAAGCACCTTTCTCTCTCCAGACCTCAGCTTCCTCAACCACAAAACAAAGAGATTAAACTAGATAATCTCTAAGATTCCTCTGGCTCCTAAACTATTTTCCATGAAGCTTACTAACTGACTATAGACTATATCCACTACCTTCACCACAGAGACCTCTAGATGAAGAAAAACACTGATCTTTTTTGTCCTTTGAAGCTTATGCCATCTTCTCTTATTGTTATTGTACTGTCTTATCTTCCTTCTTCATCACAGTCACCCAGCTACCTCTCAGTAGTGCCCCACATTCCATGAGGTCTTTGGTACTTGGCTCCTAATCTTGCTTTCTCACTAATGCCTGACATCACCTTGATATATTCAATTAATATCTTTGTAAAAACTCATTTCAATACCCTAACACTGAAGTTTCTTTATGTCTGCAACTTCTAACAAGACCTTCCTCCACTTTATCTAAGCTACTTTCTCCAATGGGTAGATCCTGGAGCTTGTCACTACCTGGAAATAAACCAACTCTGAATCCAATACTCTACTCTGTTCACAACCTCCTTATCCTTCCAATTCTTACTCACCTTCTAAACAAGTCTCTTCCCTAACAGACTCCCTTACGTTTACTTCCACTTTACTTAGCTTGAGATCCATGAACAATCATTCAAAAAACAGTCTTCCCAGCATTACAATTGTCCTAAGCCATGTGCATTCTAAGACTCTGTTTGTTCTTCTTTCTTTTTCTGGAGACTTTCTCCTTTTTTGAAAATTCCTATTTATCCTTCAAGACTGCCAGTATCATTTGCATCAAAACTGAATGAGGTCTTCTTTTCAGGTCACTCTTACAGCAAATAGCCCCTGGTCAATGTACATCATCTTTGCCTTATCATATTTTTAAAAGCTGAACTCTGCTGCTTTTTAGTTGGCCTAAACTCCAGAATCAATCATGAGAGACAAAAAAAGTACTTTAACAGTCTCATATCCCCCTATGAGCCAAACTCAAGACCTGGGATCCTGGAACTCAGAAACAAAGATCTCATTAAGACTTCTTAAGGGTCATCAATGTTGACCAGAACTATTACACAGCACCTGTCAGGAGAACCATGGGATATTCATATTATCCCCAAGGCATAGGGGTCACCCAATCCCTGCAACAGTGATGAATGCAGGTAAAAGAGCTTCTTATTTATCTCTCTCCTAAATTGCAGCCAATTTCCCTATAATCCTAGCATCTTCTAGGGCTACAGCCTTACTATGACTATCTAGTTGCTATTCCCATAGCCATATGGATCTTTGGATAATAACCTTCCTTCATGGATTTGTGAATAATGCCCATTCTTGAAAGGGACTTTGGCTTAGCCTAAGAATTCCTACTCTTCTTTGCAAAACAAATCTGTTCTGGAGGCTGATCTCTGACCTGTTAGGACTCCAGTACCTCATCTTGGCTCCCCGCTGTTACTGCCAAATGGATTGTGACTAACACTGACATGCCCTGTGGATACTGGGTCCTCCTCCCAGTGAGCCTCTCCAGACTATCACTGTAGCAAGCAGCCTCAGGTTTTCCAGCTCATGGAACTGACTTCCTGGAGGGTACAACTTTCACACTGTTACCTGAGTATAGGCAACACAACTTTGTCATCTCAACATCTCCTGTATCACCTGACACAGTGTTTGACATACAGGAGATATTTAATAAATAAGAAAAAATAAAGAAACAACAGAAGGAAGGAAATGAAAACAGACAATAACTGTCTCTTCCATTCCTCCTGGACACTCACTTCTCTTTCTGGAGGTTCTCAATCTGCTCAGTCAGTACTCTTTCCTCCTGCTGCATAGCTGCTTGCTGCTGTTCTGTGATGTCAGTCTCCATGGCTGCCTCACTAGTCAAGGTCTCTTCTGAGACATCAGGCATGGAAGGCAACCGAACTACAACAGGAGAAGACGGACCTGGATAGTTTCCTCGACGAATACGCCCCTTTCCCTGCAGAGAAAAAATCATGTTAGAAAGTAAACTGAGTGACTGCATCAGTTTTACATTGCTCTTTAAGGATAACAAGTGTACTTCCATCACACCAGGCGAATGGTAAGAATAAACAAACACCCTGCGAGGCCTAGGGTATTTAGTGAAATATCATTCATCTAACACATTTAAGTTAAAATATTTCTTGCAAGAGTGCTGGAAAATAGGTACTTCGGTAGGTGGGAGTGTAAGAACCCATTGTGTACTGAGATGAGATTCTTCTTTTAATATAAGCTGCATCCATTCCAAACAAAATAGCCACATCTGGATATTTATTTTTAAATTAATTAAAACTGAAGTAACATTTCAGTTCCGTAGTCACACTAGCCACATTTCAAGTGCTCAATAGCCACAGGTAGCTCATGACCCCCACATTGACTGGTACTGATAAACATTTCCTATCATCATAGTAAGTTCTGATGGGTAACAGTGCTCTATAACTTTAGCCTTGGAATATACAATCTCTCTAGGAAGGCCATGGAAGTATGTTCTAAAACTCAGATTTGAAAAACAAAAACAAAATGTAGTCATTTACATAACAGGGTGCTAGTGAGATAAATTTTCTTAGGAAACTTCTATTCTTGAGATCAGAGGGTGAAAATAGTTTTTTTTTTTTTTTAAACATTGGTTACCGTATATATGACTTTAGCTTTTGGTGGTGGCAAACTAAACTTTTAGGTTAATCTCCTGCTAAGAAATGTAAAAACCCAACATATGCTTTAAGTCGTTGAAGAGCTAACAAGGTAGATCAAGGAGAGGCTACTCCAGCATTTAGTGCTAATCTAAATGTCAGAGGTGGCTGCGAATCTAAACAGAACTTTTGACACACTATAGCAGAGGATGGCAAACTATGGCTCGTGTGGCAAATCTAGCTTTGCACATATTTTGTAAATACAACATCAATGGAATATATTCATCCTCATTAATTTACTTATTTTTTATGGCTGCCGTTGCAGAACAATGACAGAGTTGATTCTTGAGACAGAGATTGGCCTATGAAGCCTAAAATATTTATTCTCTGGTCCTTTACAGAAAAAGTTCGCCATCATCTTGGGGTAGAAAATAAAAGTTAGAGCCAGACCCACTCAGTGGTGTGGGTTGCTACCTGGCAAAACCTCCACGCCTGACATTGGGATCCCCAAGGTTTGTTTCTTAGACATAAAACAGTAAACTGAAATTATAAAAGTCTTCGCAGATACTGTAGTCTAGTTACAAGTCATCTGAACGGTCCAGAAGTTCTAATCCCTAAAAATGAATTAATCCCAGATTGCTAATACTTTAAGACCAGGCAGAAAAAAGTGAAAACATTCTGTGGAGGAAAGTAACAGGCCTCAAAATATTTTAAAAAATAATTTTTCAAATACTCTGACAAATAATCAAAGGTAACAGGCACAAAAGGACACAAGATAATGTAAATGAAAACTAGTAAAAACGACAGACAGAAAACAGAAACCCTAAATGACGCCAGATATTGTGGCTATCAGATTTAAACTAACCATGCTGAAGGAGATAAAAAGACATAGTTGAAGCAGTGGACTGGAAATTAGGTCAAAAGAAAAATCCTGAACCAAGCAAAAAGAAATTAAAGAATGGAAAAATTCATAAAAGAAAGTAAAAGACTGGCCAGGCACAGTGGCTCACGTCTGTAATCCCAGCACTTTGGGACGCTGAGGCAGGCAGATCACCTGAGGTCAGGAGTTCAAGACTAGCCTGGCCAACATGGCGAAACCTCATCTCTACTGAAAATATAAAAATTAGCTGAGCATTGTGGTATGGCGCTTATAGTCCCAGTATCGGGATGTTGAGGCAAGAGAATTGCTTGAACTCAAGAGACAGAGGTTGCAGTGAGCCAAGATTATGCCACTGCACTCCAGCCTGGGCAAACACCAGGAGAGAGAGATCCTACAGATGAAATGCTGAAGAGATCATGGCAGAGCATTTTTGTAAAAGCAGTTAAAGATATTAATCTAGGAATTTAAGAAGCCTACAACCCCTAAGAAAGAAAAATAAAATGAAGTCTATACCTAGACAAACTATTGTTAAAAACTAAAGGCAAAAGGAAGACTTAAAAAATAGTCACAAAAAGCAAATTACTTGAAAAAAGAAAAAACTATTAGATTGAAAGTTTCTCAACAGAAATAATGGAATGCAGAAAACAATGGAATATTTGCATAGTGATGAAAGGAAAAAGTAACTGCCAAACTCAATTGTTATATACAGAAAACAATTTTCAGGAATGAAGGTGAAATTTAGACATTTCAGACACACTAAGAGGAAAATCTGACACCGGCAGACATGCACTAAAGGAAATATCGAAGGGAAGATAGAAAATGTCTCAAGAAGAAAAGCTGGAGGTGTATGAAATAATAAAAGCCAATGAAAAGTGAGTATGTCTAAATAGTGACCACATAAAACACAATAATGATGATGTGTTGGATTTAAAACATACAGATAATTAAGATATACAACAATAACAGCAACAGAATCATATCATAGTAAGTCATATTAAAGCACCTGTATTACCTGGGAAAAAGAGAAAACTACTAGTTAACAGACATTGATAGGTCACAGATCTGTTTTCATCTTTTGGTTAATGACTAAAATAATAGTAAAAGAAAAGTGGAAAACTTCCGGAAAAAAAAAAAAAAAAGGAAAAAAGTAGTCAAAAGAAAAATGCAGAAAGAGCAAAATAAGGCCAGGAAGAAAAGAAAAAGAAACATATATCAGGTATGACAAATAAAAAGCACATAAAAAACAGATTTTTGAACCCAAATATATTGGTGATTATATTAAATGTAAATAGATTAAATGCTCCTATTAAAGTTTGAGGACTGTCAAGCTGTATAAAAAAAGAAAACCTATCTATATGATGTTTATAAGAGACACATAAATTCAGAAAGGCTGTGAGTAAATAAATAGAAAAAAAAAAAAGACATACCATGCAAATACTAACCAAAATAAAGCCAGTATAGCTATATTAACTGCAAACAAAGTAAACTTTAAGTGGTATTATCTGTGATAAAGAGGGATAGCTCACAATGACAAAGGTTCACATTATGAAGAAGATACAACATTTCCAAATAAGTATGTACCTAAGAAATTACTTCAAAAATTTAAAGTAAAATATTGACAGAAATATTTAAAGAAATAGACTGTAATCAGTACTGAGAGAACAAGTGTGCACACCCAATCAGAAATGATATAAAACTGAACTTGATATAAGCAGTCTAACAAACACATACAGACTTCAGTATCTAACAACTAGAGAATACTCATTATTTTAAAGCACACACAGCAAACTACAAATTTCCAATGGTTGAAATAATTTATCTGACCATTAAAGTAATTTGAAACAAGTTTTCTAATAATGCAATTACAAAAAGAAAATTAAAAATTATTTTATGCCCACAAATTAAGAAATAGACTTTAAAACGAACCATGGTCAAAGAGGAAATCACAATGGAAATGAGAAAATACTTTGAATGAAACAATATAAAAACTCATATAAGCTCTGTTTAAAGATACAGCCTTAAATACATACATTTTCTTCTTCTTAGAAAAGAAGAAAAGATTCATAATTAAGGGTGTAAGAATCTATTTCAGGAAACTAGATAAAGTTTTTTATTTTTATTTTTGCAGGAGAAAAAAAAACAAGTTTTTTTTTCCTCCTGCAAAAAAAGCAATAAAGAGCAAACAAACATTAGAAAAAAAGACTATCAAAGCCAAATGTAGCTCTTTGAAAAGACTAATACAAATTTTAAAACCCTAGCAAGACTGATTAAAAAAAAGAGAAGTCACAAATAACCAAAGGTGGGAATGAAAAAGAAATGTGAATGATATTAAAGAAATTGAATCCAGAGTCAAAATCTTTCCAAAACAAAACTCTAGGCCTAGATTTCTGGCCAACAAGAAATAACAAATTCTGCCACAGAATTAAAAAAGAAACTATTCCCTAACTTGTCTTTAGAGCCAGGCGTAACTTTGATAACAAAGCAAAATAGATATATTAAAAAGAAGGGTTATTGCCAGGTGCAGTAGCACATGCCCACAATCCCAGAACTTTCGGAGGCTGAGGCACATGGCTCACTTGAGCTCAGGAGTTTGAGACCAGCCTGGGCAACATGGCGAAACCCCTTTTCTACAAAAAAATACAAAAATTAGCCAGGTGTGGTGGCACGTGCCTGTAGTCCCAGCTACATGGGGGACTGAGGTGGGAGGATCACTTGAGCCCAGGAGGTTGAGGTTACAGTGAGCCAAGATCGTGCCACTGCACTGTAGACTGGTTGACACAGTGAGAGCCTGTCTCAAAACAAACAAAAACAAAAAAGGATTATTATGGGTTAATTTTACTCATAAACACATGCAAAAATCCCAAACAATATCCTAACTACAGTGGAATCAAGTAATACAGACAATGCAATATACAATTTTTAAATATATGAAAAGTTGGACTTATCGTAGTAGTATGATGGTTTACCATTAGAAATCGACTCAGTGTAATGTGTCATATCAATGCAATTCAAAAGTCTGATAAAACCTCAATACATGGAGTAAAGGTATTTCATAAAAATTCAACATTCTATCACAATAACAACTCTTAGAAAATCTGAAATAGAAGGGAGCATGCTTAATCTCATAAAGTACCTACAAAAATTCTATAGCAAACATCACACTTGGTGGTAAAAGATTGAAAGCTTTTCCTTTGGGGCTAGGAACATGCCAATAATAATCACTATCACCACTTCCATTCAACACTGTACTGGAGGTTCTAACTTACATAAGAAAAAGAAAGAAACGGTATAATGATTATAAAGGAACAAGTGAAACTATCATTATTCATGAATGATATGACTGTTCAGGTAGAAAATCCAAAGGAATCCACAGAAAACTTATTAGAATAAGTGAATTCAGCAAAGTCACTGAATACAAAATGAAAAACACCAAATCAATTATATTTTTTTATACAACAAGCAAGACAGAAAATAAAAATTTTAAAATACCTATGACTGCATTTAAATATATTAAATACCTAGCAGTAATTCAAACTAAAGATGTGTAAAATCTCAACATACAAAACTATAAAACACTTTTGAGAGTAGCTAATGATTTACATGAATGAAGAGATATATCATGTTTATGGATGGGAAAAATCAGTATCATAAAAATGTCAATTCTCCAGAAGGCAATCTATAGATCCAATGCAATCCCAATAAAAATCCCAAGAGAATTTTTTGAAGCTGATTCCAAATTCATATGACCATATAAAGAGCCAAGAATAGTCAAAACACTATTTAAGAAGGTAGGATGACTCTACCAGATATTTTTAGAAATCTATGGTAAATAAAATAGTGGTCGGTTTGCAAAGACAGTCAAAATAGAGGACCTAGAAATAGACTCACACATAAAAAGCCTCCTGATTTATAACAAAAGGGGAACTGCAGGCCATCTTGGAAAGGAAAAATTTTCTTAAAACATGAACCTAAAAGGTATTCCTCCTAAAGGGAAAGACTGATTAACAACATTAAAATCAAGAACCTCTCTGTTCATCAAAAGATACTTTTAAGAAAGGAAAAAAGCAAACCATAGAATGGAAGAAAATTTGCAACAAAAGTAACGATAAAGGATTTGTATCTGGAATTCATAAAGAATCCCTACAGAACATGAGAAAAAGGCAGACAATCCAATTAGAAAAACAGGCAAGAGCTTTGAACAGATTGCTCACAAAAAATAGAAATGGCCAACATATATATATGCGCATGCACGCACGCGCGCGCGCGCGCACACACACACACACACACACACACACACACACACTACATGTTAGAGTCACAACAAATAAATACACTTTTAAAAAACACACCCTTCGGAATAGCTAAAATTAAGGATTCTGGCAATAGAAGTGCTAGGGAGGAGGTGGAGCAATTGGGAATTCCTACATACTGCTAACATAGTAACAACCATTTTGGAAGAAATTTGGCACTAAAGTTGAAGATACATATATCCTGTGACCCTGCAAATCCACTCCTGTATATTTCTCCAATAAAAATACATGTATGAGTCCATTAAAATATTAATTCCCCAAAACACAACCCAAATGTCCATCAACAGTAGATTAAATTGTGGTATATGCATACAGTGATACATTATACAGTAATGAAAATGAGCTACAACTAAACAAAACATAGGTAAGTCTTACACACATAAGGTTGACAAATAAATCAGAAACAAAAAATACATCTTATATGATACCATTTATATAAAGCTCAAAATTAGGCAAAACAAAACTACAGTGCTCAGGGATATGTATTTTGGTAGGAAACAAAAAAGAAAACAAAAGAAGTCATTAATGTAAAAATCAGGTTACTGCTTACCTTTGGAGGAGAAAGAGGATTGTGACTAGAAAGAGAAAGAGGAGAGCTTCTAGGGGTGCTGGCAATGTCCTATTTCTTGAGCTGGGGTGGTATGTGGATGTTCATTTATAATAATTCATTAAACTGTATATTTATGTTTCTATGTTTTTCAGTATGTGTTGTATTTTGCAATAAAAAAGATATTTAAGAGTTCCTTCTCAAAGTTAGCTATTTATGGAAATACACGAATATCCTTTGAAAATTATGCGACATTAAACTGACAAATTTCGGAGTTGATTTTGGCAAGAAAGAAAGGAAAAGTGCTGTCTCAAAAAACAGAAACTCATGATTTAGTGCAGGCAATAAGGTAAAGGCTGCAGGGTAGTTCTAAGGGCATTCAGGCTAACTCCTCCAAAGCTAAAATACATAATGGGATAAAATCAGGAGGATTACAATATTGCTATTCCACTTTTAGTTCTAAAATCAAGAAGGAAAAAACATGTTAAGGAAAACATCCTCAAAACGGAAGATCAGTCTGCAAATTTAGCAAAAAATGACAAAGCATTCTTTATGTTATAAATTCCAGGATATCACCCAGTTCCATTTGACATTGACTATTTATAGCCTATTGAATAAATAATGTGATTTAAAAGCCTCAAGGAGCTTGAAAATCTGAGTTTATTCATAGTGTCCACATTCCAGTATTCAATAAAGAGCTGCCTTTTTTCAGTGTTTATACCATCAGCTGGCCACTGGAGTATTTCATCATGAGTTAGCTACAAATCCCTTAATAAAGCTAAAGAAAAATCAAACAATCTCAACAGATCTATCTCTTTTAAGAAGCACTAAGCAAAAAGAAGAAAAAATTGAAACTCCTACAGCCTAGAATTCTCTTATAAAGATTAATTTTTAAAAAGTTGATTAAAGGAGCTTTTAGTAACATGGGAAATACTAATACTGTGTTAAAAACAGTACATAAGCTTGTATACCATTGGTTTTAAAAATGAGTAATGCAAAATTTGCAAATACACTGAATTATTAATGGTAGTTCCCTACTTTCCTATAGTAAGCATGAATTTATTTTTTTCCAAATTGGAATGTTTTATTTTAGATCGATGTTCACAGTATATTCTTTTGCAGCGTTTTGTTTTTTTTTTTTTTTCATAATTGGTTTTCTATCAGTGTGTCAGAGTGAAAAAGGCAAATATTTTCTTGACAGTATCTTAAAAATAAATTTGACCTTACGGACCTCCCTGAAAAGGATCTGTAGATAACACTAAGAAGTGGTTTATAGTATCCTTTGTCCATTTTTCACGGCTTAGCTAATCTTTCTATTTACTTATAGGAGCTTCTCCTTATTTATTAAGGAAAATTAGCGAGATTTACTAAGGAAAATTGAAATATGAATTGAAATTATTTTCTTAGGGTACGTAACTTCTCTTTTACGTTGCTTATGGTCATTTTTGTCACACAATAATACTTGGTTTTTGTTGCTGAACCTTTCAATTTTTTTCCTTTAATGTTCTTAGGTAATAGCAAAGCCCTGTCGAAGATTATATTTTTCTATCTATAATAGGGATTGTATTGGTTTTGACTGATCATAGACTACATGAATAATTTGTAAGCAACTCTTCATGCAAGTACTGAAAAAAAGATAAAGCCATATTGTCATCCTTTTTCTCAGTAACTATTCAAGTGACTTCCTGGCTTAAATTTTGGAGGCAAACTGTTCCTAAAATGAGAATATCAAATATAATGATCTTTAAACTGTTGATAAGTATTAGGTCTCAAAGTCCTACTAATATACAATTTAATATTATACATAATACCCATATTTCCAATCCTTCACAGCACATTAACAGGATTATCAGAAAAATCTGGACTGGACCACCACTACCAAAGACATCACAGATAATATACTTTTGATAGCGAAGATCAGGAAGCAGTTCAAAACATTATTAGGCCTATGGAGAGATAATTATTCTCAGTTTGTACAGAAAAATAAACTGGCACTTAATACATTTCTTTCAAATGGGAGGAAGTGGAGTTCTGTTCTTAAAAATTGTGTTTTTAGGCTGCTGTGGTGGCTCACAACTGTAATCCCAGCACTTTGGGAGGTCAAGGCGGGTGGATCACGAGGTCAAGAGAGCAAGACCATCCTGGCCAACATAGTGAAACCCTGTCTTACTAAAAATACAAAAATTAGCTGGAGATGGTAGTGCATGCCTGCAGTCCCAGTTACTCAGGAGGCTGAGGCAGGAGAATCTCTTGAACCCGGGAGGCAGAGGTTGCGGTGAGCTGAGATCACACCACTGCATTCCAGCTTGGCGACAGAGCGAGACACCATCAAAAACAAAACCAAACCAAAACTGTGTTTTTAAAGCTCTAAAAAGGTACACTTAGAAAATAGTTCATTTAAAAAATTCTTCCGACTTGTACAATGAAACACTGGGACCACTGACTTGATAAGAGATCTTTAATCACATTTAGCTTCTTTCTTGCTTGTTTTCAGTTTCTGTTTTACGAAGATAAATGTTTCTTGGTTAATCTCTTTCCATTTGCTCCCTTTTTCCCTTTTTATTTGCATTTTTTTCACCATAAAGATATATCCTTTTCAGCCACCTTTTATGACTTGGTTTCAACTTTTGCATGGAAAGGCTTAGCTGATAACCTTGCTGATTTTCCCTTGGGAAATTCTGGATATTTTGGCAGTATTAAGGTAGAGAGGTAGGGTACTTGAGTGTCTACAGGATGCAGGGCAGTGAGAACCTCTCAAGACAGACTGCCTGAGCTGTACTTCCGCCATCATTTTTATGTTTTACGTCTTTGATTTGAATCACTTTTTTTTTTTTTAAACATACAGGGTCTCACATGAGCTCACTGCAGGCTTGGACTCCTGGACTCAAGGGATCCTCTGGCCTCAGTGTCCTGAGTACCTGGGACTATAGGCATGTGCCACTATGCCCCGCTACTTTTTAAATTTTTTTGTAGAGATGAGATCCCGCATTGTTGCCCAGGCTGGACTGAAACTCCTGGCTTCAAGCAATCCTCCTGCCTTGGCCTTCCCAAGTGCTGGGATTATAGGCATGAACTACTGTGCCTGACCTCAATCGGCCTTTTAATTTTTTTGTTCTTTTCTTCCCTATATGGATATTCATTTTCCCCACATCATTTTGTAAATAGCAAACTTCTGAAATGCTACTTACTTTATAATCCTTTTACTCTTTTAGAATTTTCCTAGTTATTCTGCTTTATTTTCTTATGAATTTTACTTGTAAAGGTCCCCAAAGTATTATTTTGCTACTTTTGCTGAGACCACATTTGTAAGTAAAGAGTTATAAAAGTCTTTCCTTATCTAAGAACTGGTCTTTGATCAATGTTCTAGCTCAGGACCCCTAGAAACCTGATAAAGGTAGGATGCAAATGATGTTATTAGGCAACATCACCTCTGGCAAAAATTAATCTGATTGTTAAATTGCATCTGGAGAATAAGTAAATTGTAAATATCCCATAGGAAGCCATATATTTGGAATTCCCTGAATGTGGAGTCTGTTATAATTGGACATCCTCCTTGCAGGGACCCTGGAAACAATGTCTATAGAATTGTACAGGAGGTATTAATTCCTGTATAGGCATAAAATTTCTAAGACAGAATAGTTCTGCATCCGTTGGATGTGGAGTCCTTTCTCCTTGCACCTGAATTGTGACTTAGAGGCCAAAGACAACTCTCTGATGCAACTGGACTGCTGCAAGGGCTCCCACACGAGGATGATCTTACGCTCTCTGCAGGCATGTTGTACTAATAGTCCCATATCCTAAGAGGTTCTGATGCCAAGTGGAGCCCATGGTAGTCAGGAGAGTCTGAAAGCTGAACCTAAGAAAATATCCTCTTTCCCTCCTAGTGGGCATTGAAACAATACATGAATAGATTAATTTAGAAGAACTGACACCATTACAAAATTTAGTCTTTCTTTCCAAATGTATTTGTCTTCTTTTGTAATATTTGAGGTTTTAAGGCTTTCTTTTTACAAATCTTCCATATTTCTTATTAAGTGTATTCTTTAGTATTTGATGTTGATGTTTAAAGTGTGTGTGTCTGTGTGTGCACAATATACAAATGGGCATTTTTCTACCATTATATCATTCAAGTGGTTGTTCATATAAATATATTAATTATACTCAGATACGCTATTGAATTCTCTTATCATCTTTAAGTTCTTTAGTTGATTTTCTTGAGTTTTGCATGTATATATGATCATAATGGAAATAGTGAAAATTTTACTTCTTCACAATTTTATATCTCCATTCTTTTTTTCTTATTTAATTGCATTAGCTAGTAACTTCAGATCAATGTCAAATAACAGTGGGGATAATGGATATCCTTATCTTTCCTGATTTTAATCAGAATGCTTCTAGTGTTCTTCTATTAAGCAAGATGTTGGATTTGGGGTTCAGATATATTATCATGCTAAGAAATTAAAGATATCCCTATTTTAATAAGAATGTTTTAAAAAGAATGCTGATATATCAAATGGCTTTAAAATATCTATGAGGATAATATGATTTTTCTCCACAGATCAACAAACATAGTGAACTACACTAACAGCTATCCTAATATAGTCATCCTTGCATTCCTAGATTAAATCCTCCTTGGTCAAGGTTTATATTTATAGCCTACTGAATTCTGCTTGCTGATTTATTTTTGCTTTTTAATTCTTATTTTTTTTTGAGATAGGGTCTTGCTCTGTTGCCCAGGCTGGAGCAGAGTGGTGTCATCATGGCTCACTGCAGTCTTGACTTCCTAGACTCAGGTGATTCTCTCACCTCAGCCTCCTTAGTAGCTGGGACTACAGGTGCTCGCCACCAGGACTAATTTTTTGGTTTTCGTTTTTGTAGAGACGGGGTTTAACCATGTTACCCAGGTTGGTCTCAAACTCCTGGGCTCAAGGATCTACCCATTTTGGCCACCCAAAGTGCTGGTGATATTTTAATCTAGAATTTTTGAATTAATATTCATAGATGAGGCAGTCCTACATTTATATATCAAATGCTGTCTCTGTGTGTGGGGGGGGTGTGTGTAAGAACACTCCATGCAGAGAGATCCATAACAAGCATAGTTACTATGGTTTTACAAATATTAACTCATTTAGGCTAGGCATGGTGGCTCATGCCTGTAATCCCAGCAATTTGGGAGGCCAAGGCAGGTGGATCCCCTGAGGTCAGGAGTTCAAGACCACCCTGGCCAACATGGTGAAACCCGTCTTTACTAAAAAAAAAATACAAAAATTAGTCAGCCGAGGTGGTGCATGCCTGTAGTCCCAGCTATTCAGGAGGCTGAGGCATGAGAACTACTTGAACCCAAGAGGCAGAGGTTGCAGTGAGCCGAGATTGTGCCACTGTACTCCAGCCTGGGTGACAAAGCGAGACTCAGTCTCAATTAAAAAAAAAACAAACTAACTCATTTAATCCCATGTTTGGTACTATTCAACAATTTATAGATGAGAAAACTGAGGCATGGATATTAAATAACTTTCCCATGTCACAACTAGTAAACTAGGGCTAGAATTTACACCCAAAAGTCTAGTCCAGAGTCTATGATGTGCTCTGCTGCTTTTAATATTCCTGTATGCAATTTTTATTAGTAAAGTCTAGTCCAGAGTCCATGTTCTGCTCTGCTGCTCTTAATATTGCTGTATGCAATTTTAATTAGTTTTTCTTTGCGTATGCGTGCGTGTGTGTGTGGCAGGGGGTTAGGATCAATGGTAGATTCTTTTAGTTAAAAAAAAAAGACCTTTTCCCCTCTCTTATTTGAGACAGTTTAAATTATATTGTAATTATGTACTTAAAGAGTTGGTACAGGCCAGGCACAGTGGCTCACGCCTGTAATCCTAACACTGTGGGAGGCCAAGGTGGGCGGATCACCTGATGTCAGGAGTTCGAGACCAGCCTGACCAATATGGAGAAACTTTGTCTCTACTAAAATACAAAATTAGCCGGGTATGGTGGCACATGCCTGTAATCCCAGCTACTCGAGAGGCTGAGGCAGGAGAATTGCTTGAACCCAGGAGGTGGAGGTTGCAGTGAGCTGAGGTTGCACCATTGCACTCCAGCCTGGGCAACAAGAATGAAACTCTGTCTCAAAAAAAAAAAAAAAAAGTTTGTACATTTTTTCTGTGAAACTATGGTGTTTTTATGAGAGGAAGTTCTTAGATAACTCTCCTATCTCTTCTTCTTTTTAAATTAGTCTGTTTGGCCGGGTGCAGTGGCTCATGCCTGTAATCCCAGCACTTTGGGAGACTGAGGTGGGTGGATCACCTAAGGTCAGGAGTTCAAGACCAGCTTGGCCAACATGATGAAACCTCATCTCTACTAAAAATATAAAAATTAGCTGGGCATGGTGGCAGATGCTTATAATCTCAGCTGAGGGAGGCTGAGGCAGGAGAACTGTTGGAACACAAAAGGTGGAGGTTGCAGTGAGCTGCCATTGCACTCAGTGCAACAACAGTGAGACTCCGTCTCAAAAAAAAAAAAAAACACAAAAGAAAGAAAAATAAATAAGTCTGTTTAAATTATGTCTCCTGGAGGCAGTTTTAACAAAATATATTTTTCTATAAAACCTCACATTTTCAAATTTATTTTAAAGTTGTCATCCTACATGATGGTTCCTGATCATTCTCATCTCTTGGTATTCACATCCTTGGTAGTCCCTTTCCACATGGTAAAGGGGTGACCTGTGTGATTGATTATTGTAGAAATAACATTATGTGATTTTGAGGATAAGACACTGTGGTCTCCCACCTTGCTCTCTCCCAGATCAGTTGCTTCGGAAAAAGCCAGCTATCATGTCATTAGAGCAGTTAAGCAGACCTATGGAGAAGTCTACATAATGAGGAACTAAGGTCTGCTACCAATAGCAAGCACTAACAAGCTGGCAATATTAATAAGCCACTTTGAAAGAAAATCCTACAGCCCTAGTCAAGTCTTCAGATAATTGTAGCCCTAACCAACATCTTGACTATAAGCTCATAAGGAACCTTGCCAGAACCACCCAGATAAGCTGCTCCTGAATTCCTGACCCATAAAAACTATGAGAGATAATAGATTTTTATTGTTATTTTGAGATGTTTCATTTTTCTTATGGACTGATTTTTCCCCAGATGTTTTATTTTAAATTTTTTATTATGAAATATTTTATACTTAAAGATAATAAAGAGTTAGAAGTACAGTTTCAAAAATAATAAAACAAACACCTGTGTAGCCACTACCCAGATTAAGAAATAGAACATCACCAATATCATTGAGGTGTTGTGCTTGGAGAATATTCCATGGGCAGCCAAAAAATGTATATTTTCCTTTGTGGGTACAGAGTTACACATATATCCACATTAGATCAACCATCAGTTCTGCTACTGAAGTAGATTCACTTTAAACAAACTTTTTCTGGTATCACATGATACCTACTTAAGGTAAACAGGATACCCTATTTGAGGGAATCAGTTGAAACTCACATTTTGTGGATAAAAATAAAATTCCTATTCCACATCAACAGATTGCCCTGTAATCTTAGGATTCTTTTCAGCTACTCTTTTGTTTGTTTTTGTTTTTAAAGACAGGGTCTCGCTCTGTCACTCAGGCTGGAGTGGAGTACTGCTATCTTGGCTCACTGCGACCTCTGCCTCTTGGGCTCAAGTGGTCCTCCAATCTCAGCCTTCTAAGTTATCTGGGACCACAGGCATGCACCACTACATCTGGCTAATGTTTTTTTATTTTTATTTTTGGTAGAGATGGGGTTTCACCATGTTGCTTAGGCTGGTCTTGAACTCAAGTGATCCACCCCCCTCGGCCTCCTGAAGTGCTGGGAGCTACCACTCCCAGCTCCTTTTCAGCTACTCTTATTGAGAACCTTGAAGACGACCCAGGAGGAAACTGTTATTTTATGGCTAAAAAATAGCACTAACATTAGTTCCCATTCCCTATCATAAATAAAAGATATAAAGCACCAAAATTTACATTGAATACTAAACTCTGAGACCTTGTGAGTCCTGGCTCACTCTTCAAGGCCCCACAGTACCAATGTCTTAAGAGTTTCTTCACAACAAAGCCTATTTTGGTTTTAACTTAAGGTTTCCCTTCTGCACAGTTATATGTACAAGTTTACATGTGAGCTACATAGCTTTTTACAGAATTAAACCTTTAGACTTGTACCAACTGGTAGGTCTTTCTCCATCTGATTAATTTAAGATCATCCCTTAAGAGCTAGCTCACATGTCACTTCTATAGCCTTTCCCTGTGCCACCAGGCAGAATTAAGTACTTCTTCCTTAGTATTCTCACCGTATTTGGCACACAGTACTGTCTGATCCATCTCTCCCTCCTTCCTTTTGAGACATTCTTTCTAATACCTACAAATTGAATCACTTAATAATCACATAGATGTGCCATGCTTTGTCTAAGGAAGTCTATATATGATTCTATTGTCTATTTTTTCTGAGAATGATATTCTGAAACAGACACTCTTAATTATTTAATTTGGATCAGAATTCTGTGAGACCAGTCCATTACAGGCTTTCCAGACCGTAACAAAAATATTGAGAGTCAAATGTTCTAACGTGGCGGATCTAAGTGATAGCTACTTGAGGTAAATAGGATACCCTATTTGAGGGAATCAGTTGAAATTAGCTTTTCCATTTTCTCCTAAGACTTAAGAAGATAACAATGAAGACAAATAGAAGATATGCCATAGTGTTAGAATGTATAAGGCCTATGAGGGGAGCTTTGATTTCTTTTAAAAATTCTATAAGGCTCATGATGGAGAAAGAATGCTGGAAAGAATAGCAAGGCATGATTGATGGGCACAAAGAAATTAAATACTATAAATCAAAGTAAGCCTAAGTAGTAAAAGAGACTCATGGTGATAATGAAGGAATGAATTGTACCACCTTTAATAAACCTGATGACTATCTAGAAAAAGACATATATTACCCTCATGTAGGGAGTCACGGTATTTTATGAAGACCCAAAGAAAGCACATGTTACTAGGGTTTGTCTACGGGTTAAATGTGTGAGGAGGAGGAACTCTGCATCACCTAGATAGAACAACATATAACTAGCTAAAACACAAATCTCAGAATCCTAATGAAATTTTACTCAAAAATAGCACTTCAGGGCAAGATGGAAGATCACTGTTGTGTGTCTTTTGGTAAGTCATAAAAATAGGAAGGAACTGAAGGATCAGACAACTTCCTGAGGAGTTTGCTTTCCTGGTAAGGAGAGATCCTTTATCTAAGACCTTTTTTTGAAAAGACTGGTTGTTTTGCACGGTTTTATAATTAGGTATCCAAGCTTGTTCAAAAATCATATCCCAATGCCTGTAGTTATGGTTCACCAGATAATGAGGGTTAGTAAGCACTTTAAACACAGCTAGTATCTGTTTATATGTATTTATATATTGCATATGAAAAGGAATTATTCTCATCAAATATTTCCATGAAGTGCAGTGAGACGGTAGTATTGTATGTATTATAGTACTGTGGTTCTCAGAGTGTAGCCCACAGGTCTCTGGCAAAGATGCTGGGGTGTGATGATGTCCTCAAAACTATTTCAAAGGGTCTACAATGTGAAAATTATTTTCATAATTTTACTAAGATGCTATTTGCCATTTTTACTTGTTGACATCTGTGCTAATTACATAAAAGCAATTGTGGGTTCAACTGCTGTCATCTTTACAAGAATCAAGGTAATGGTACCAATGGTTCTAGTAGTCTTCATATTCTTTTGCTACCATGCATTTAGTTTTTAAAAAGTCAGTTTAATTTCATGTCATTGAACAAGAGGTATAAATTAATTTTATTACTTCTTAACTGTCAGATTAACTATTGTCAATTTTCTGTATGATTAACTGGAAATTACACATACAGCAACTCTGTCACATACTGATAGTTATCTCAAGAAAGAGTATTTCTGCAATTTTGTGAATTGCAAGCTAAATTAGCTGCTTTATTAATGAAACGGTATTTACAATAATTGACAAAGTTTGATCATTCTACTTGAGTAAGTGGTACACATTTTCTTTGAAATTGTATGAAGGGAATCTGTTACTGCAAGTGAAACAAATGGTGATATTTGTTGTCAGTGAGAAAATTTCGAGCTTTCAAACAAATATTAGAATTTTGGAAAACTTGTAACTGCTCTGTGAATTTGATAGCTTCCCATATGGTGTGAATGCCAACACCCAGGGTTTGGCCAGATGTAACCAAATTTTGCAAGGGACTACAAGTGCCTACAGAAATGGGATAGGACTGAGTTCATTGTCAACAGGGTAAACTGGAGCTGCTACTCATCTTTACTTAGCCTACTGACAATGAGCCAGAACAGCAGTGTTGAACAACCAAGAAAGTGGACTGCCATCTCAACAGAGGGATATCATACAGAATTTTGCCTCCCCTATCATTCCTCCCAAGTCTCAACATCAGGGGAGAAAGGGTCAAGAAAGAGGAAGGGCAGAAGTGTCTGACAAACAGAAATTATCCACCTACCCCCAAAGTTTTTAAGTTCCAGATAAAGGTCTAGTCTGCCCTGGGAGGAAGTGAGAAGAGCATTGGATTAAAACTGACTAAAGTTTTAATATAAAGAGAACTGACTCTTAAATACTAGAATGAAATGAATTTTTGAAAATTATAGAATTAGTTTCCAGATGCTGTTAAGGTAGCTGATATCAGTGGGAAAGGGAAGTTTGACAGGCTGGAGTTGAGAGGCAGTTATAGACCAAAAGAAAAACTGATTTGTATTAAATATCCCAACAATTTAAGCTTCCTCAATACAATTGTTATACATAGATGGACAGTCTGAAATTAGTTTCCACACAGATTGGTGTTCTCAGCCTTCCATCCCTCCATTCCTTTTTTGTATAATCAGTGGAATTGAAGAGGGGCGCCAGCAATGAGATCCTGGTATGAGTTCTAGCAGACCATAATATTTAAGTCTAGAACTAGTCCGTCAATTTGGATTAGTTCACTCCTATTTGTAGCTCTGTATGATAAATGCTAAGTGGATTAAGAACCATATTTCTACATCTGGGAGGATACCATCAGAGTCACAAATATGAATGGACAAATAAGCATTACTAATGATAGGAGATGCTGAAAGTAATTATAAGTATTTCAAATAATACAATGGAGGAGATCGCTGGGAACACAGTTGATAAAGCAGAAATTAATTTGATATCTCAATACTTTCAGCTTTCACCTTTTAATGATTCAACCCAAGAAGAAACCTAAAAGCAGGCTTATCTGACGAAGAGGAAAAACCAGTGTATTTTGAATGGATGCTCTTCAACTGCACAATACAGAGGAAGGAAAATGAAGGATCTAAAGAAAGAGATTAAGAGAAAATCAAGTGAAAGCTCATCAAAAAGTGGAACCTGACTTGGGGCTGAACATGGAGGGTGGACAGGCATGAATGATAGACAGAGCAGAACAATTTCCGGATGAATGAGAGACAATAATGTAGAGTGGCTGTGACACATTGCATTATTAATACATACCGAGACTGAATTGCGGGTAATGTTCATGAATCTAACTGCAATTAGTACAGGTTTCTGGATTAGGAAGGGCATGAAAAGGAAAGCAGAAGGTTAGAATGTACATGTCATTGCCCCATTAAAAGAGAAGGTTTAATCTTGCAGTGGACTGAATATCCATCTTCTGTAGCACTGGGAAAAAAGCACAGCTTATCTATCTGCTTTGAAAAGTAGCTTTATAGCAAAAGGCTCTTCCCTTCCTGCCTGGATAGCTACCACTAAATTGGGCCTCTCAGAACTAAGCTCCTAAAAGTTCATACTACAGAAATGTTTCACTTTTAAGTGGGATTTGTTTTTAATTTCTGGGGAAAATATTTAGATACTATCCTATCGTAAGTTTTATTTAATATCTTTACTGCCTGCAAAAAGCCCAAGCTTATGTTTGTTTTTGCAGAAGAACCTTCACTACCTTAACCAACAGATCTTTGTTAAGCACTTATTCTGTGCTGGGCAGATTAAATAATAAAGGAAGAAAAAGAATTATTTTAGTGCTAATCTAAATGCAAACTGTGAAGATATGGAGGAAGTACTGCTGGACCCCTGAAAGAGTAAGGGCATGATGAAGCCTGCTTCTCTTTAGAGATTTATTGGGAATCTGAAATGGGTACTCACTGTCACAATTTTTATTTTACAACTGAGAGGAAGGGTACAAAATGGGCAATAACTAAACCTTAATCAGCAGTTTTCCAGTTATCCTGAAAACTGACTTCAGGGTAACATATATGGATAACTCCAGTTGCAAAGGAAGATATTAAAAAGTGGGCAAACTGAGGAAATAAATTACCAGTTTTACAAGGACTGTCTCAAAACATAACCCCAAACTCGAAGAAATACATTTTGATTACAGTAGACTCATAAATGGAATTCCATTTCCTTAAAAATCAAATGATTCCATTAAAATTCAGTTACAAATGATTCAGTTCTCTACATCCCAGGAATCCTGGCAGGACCACCAAAAGTGACACAGTTAAAGGTGAGAACAGACGATGGAAGGAAGTAGAGAAAAAAGTTAGAAAAGGATTACATTTTCATAGAAAGAACATGAAAATAAAGCAGGGAAGATTATTAAGACACCAACATTTTATCCAAATACTTGATATGAAAAATTCTACACACTTGATCACATATATTCTGTAACGTAACTAAAGAGAGCTAGCAGATTAAGCATGAAGAGACCATAGCAACTTGAGATTTGGTGACTTTTTACTTGTTCCTTGCGAAAAAGATTCTGATATTAATCCTTGTATACACCACAAATGCACATTTAAATTCCCAAATCAACTCCCATTTTTCCATGATTCCACGTCTTGCATCTTACCATTGATCTACGAATCAGTGACAACCTAGTCTTTGCCTTATTCTCAGCAAATTCCAAGCTACTGATATCTTTGAGACGAGCCTTGTACTTATTCATCTGTTCCACAACGATGAGCTCCACACAGCTGAAAACAGGAGGAAAGAGAAAAAACCATTAACAGCTGAAGTAAATAAAATAAACTGTAACACTCACAGACTGTTTTTGTGGTAGACAGTTGAAAGATGAAGGGAAAAAATCAACATCCCTTACTTGATAAACTCAGAGACAAGGTTTAGAATGATGGTTCACAACTTTGGCTGCATTTTAGAAACCATCTAAAGAGCAGTTACGGCTGGGCACAGTGGCTCACACCTGTAATCCCAGCACTTTGGGAGGCCAAGGAGGACAGATCACCTGAGGTCAGGAGTTCGAGACCAACAAGGCCAACACAGTGAAACCCCCTCTCTACTAAAAATACAAAATTAGCCGGGCATGGTGGCACATGCCTGTAATCCCAGTTACTTGGGAAGCTGAGGCAGGAGAATCGTTTTAATCTGGGAGGTGGAGGTTGCCGTGAGCCAAGGTCACGCCATTGCACTCCAGCCAGAGCAACAAGAGGAAAACTCCATCTCAAAAAAATAAAAAATAATAAAAAATAAAGAGCAGTTACAAATCCCAATCCCCAGGCTACACCCCAGGCCAATTAAATCAGACTCTCTGGGGATGGGATCCAAATATTGATATTTTTTAAAAGTTCCTTTTGCAGTCAAGATTAAGGAGAGCAAAAGAAAACCACTTTAAGAAAGAAAGCAGAGACCCAAGAAAGAAGACTAAGGTGAAATACAGGAATATACTGAGTATTAAGACCTAAGGATTCAGAGCCATAAGATCACAGTTAGACTAGATTACAGGAAGAGACTAAGTGTCCACAATCTGGTAAAATAGAAATTTAAAATCTATTTAGAAACTATAAGCAGTCCTAAAGAAAAGCCAGATTTAAAAAATAAGACACTTAAGACAAATGATGCTCAGTTGAATCTAGGAGTTTGCATCCTCAGTGTAAGAAAACCCAGCAGTATCCACAATCTTCTTAAAAACACCTGAATTTATGAACCCATTCACTCTGTTTGATATCTGGATACAGTGACTACACAGTCAGAAGTCCCTGAGGTCTTGCAGAAGTTATAGTAACGGGCCTTACGTGGTAGTCTTACTGATGTCCTGTACACTTTGTAGTGGGTCAGTGGTGTCAGGGCAGCGGAGAATGCAGGGTGCAAACACAATGGCCAAAGCATTAGCAGACATTCGATTAGTGTCTTCCTGTAGAGCAATCCTAAGAAACAAAACAAAACAAAAAACAAGTGACTAGGGGATAAAAAGGGAGGACCACAGGAAAATAGGCAGAAGAGATGAGCAGAAGAAGACAGTATGACATGAACTGCATAGTACTAGAAGGATATCCATGTAAATTTAAGGGTGTGTAGACTTTTCCCAAGTTGTTCTTTTGTTCCTTTATCTCTGAAAAATGTATTTTCACTTTGTTCTTTCCTTGAAGCAGTCTAGGTCAGCCGGTAGCTCCCCAAGGGAAATTTGTGACCTACCTGCTTAAGGCCAAGATCACAAGATGAACATGTCTAAAGAATGCAGAGTCGGCCAGGCACAGTGGCCCACACCTGTAATCCCAGCACTTTGTGAGGCTGAGGCAGGCAGATCACTTGATGTCAGGAGTTTGAGACAAGCCTGGCCAACATGGCAAAACCCTGTCTCTATTAATAATACAAAAATTAGCCAGGAGTAGTGGCACACACCTGTAATCCCAGCTACTAGAGAGGCTGAGGCATGAGAATCACTTAAACTAGTGAGGCAGTGGTTGTAGTGAGCCGAGATCACACCACTGCACTCTAGCCTGGGTGACAGAGTGAAACTGTGTGTCAATAATAATAATAATAATAATAATGATATGATGATGATGATGATGATGATGATGATGATGATGCAGAGTAGAGGCTTTAACCAAAAATAAAGATGGCTTTCTTCTCAACTACTGCTGATATTTTTTACGCACAGGGGAAGAGACACTACTCCCGATACCTCTTTGGTCAATTAATTGCTGAGAACGATCTGAACCCCCCCCCCATATGAATTAGGTCATTTCGAAAGATATACATCCTTTCTAGCTCAGCTGTTAGAAAACAGGCTAAGCTACACAGTGCCACCATGAGGCTGAAGCTGCTGTATGGTTCAAACAAGGGCAGAAAAGCAACTGCCATGCATTTCAGCTCAGCTGAGGATTTCTGCTCCAAGGTATCCTAACCACCTTCTTGAGACACTGACTTTATAAATAGAAGAAAAAATATAAATATTCGTCAGTTTTCCAAATGGAGAAATTCTTTATCTATTTAAGATAATCCAAGAGAAACTATTAAAAATTATTCCCTTGCTCCTTAAAGTTACCTGACTAGATGAAAGATGAGGCGTTCCAATGTATTGAGATGAGTTCGGGAGAGCTGATCAATCACAGAGTATACACCACGGATTGTCTCCTTCCTCTCCTGAAGGCCTAAAAATAGTAAGAGCAGAAACTAAGACTGAATATCCCCTCTTATATGCTGTCTTTTCCTCCCAGACACTATGAAGCAAAGGAGGCTGGCTATAGAGTTTTAGGAGTAGCTGTACCTGTAGAGCAGGAGAAGAACAACTCACAGTAACTACTTAACTCCCTTTGCTTGAGTTCTATATTCATAAGTAGTCTCCTGAGTTTGAATCCATATTGCAGTAATCCTTAATAATAGCAAGGGGATAGAGATGTTCTAGTTTTTCAGTCATTGTGTAGCAGATTGATTTCCCATTAAAAGCAACAAAACTGATGAATCCTCAGGGCCTAAATACCTCTAGGAAGCCCTTATAGCACTGAGAAACTAAACTCTGAAACCTGTTAGGCTTGGCGTAAAACAGCCAGCTTTACACATACTACTTGCCTAGATTCCCAATTTAAATGAACATAAGCCTAATCTTGAAACTCTTATTTTTAATATTTTAATCTGTTTTATAAACCCAGTCTTTAATTTATTTGTAAGAAGCAACCAAGTGGCTCATGCAGAAAATTTTTAGGACACTGACATTTTAATGAGTCTCTAAAAAGTCAACATTTGAATAGGTAACAGTATACTGGCAGTTTTGTATTCACTGTCAAAAGCTTATCTTTGGATCTGTAAGAATTAAACCACTAACCACTAGAGGATGACTTGATAATCTATACTGAAGATGGCATTTCTTTTCCAACTATAGGCCTTCTCTCTAACCCAGGAAGCCTATGCTTACCCATAGCTCGAAGAAATTCCTCATAGAGTTCAAAGGTCATGAGCGGATTGGGCAAATCTCGAAGCCATTGTTTGAATACACTTGCAATGACGTGTATGTTATAGTCATCTAGATTTACACTCTCAGCATCTATTTAGAGACAACAGTTAGATAACAAAGCCAAAACATGCAAAAAGATTCAAATAATTCACTTTAGAAACTATCATCATTAAAGGAAGGCTTCATGTTTCTTAATCAAACCGACTAACCTATTTTCCACAATGTAATTCCATGCTTTGGAACTGTGCTTCTAACTGTGGTGAAAGAATACTTCCTGTTTATTTGTTTTCCAAATCTGTTGTGGACTGAAATGTGTAAAATAAAAGATCATGGCCAGGAATGGTAGCTCACGCCTGTAATCCCAGCACTTTGGGAAGCTGAGATGGGTGGATCACTTGAGGCCAGGATCCTTAGAAAGCAGCCTGGAACATGGTAAAACCTGTCTCTACTAAAAATATAAAAATTAGCTGGTTGTGGTGGCACACGCCTGTAATCCCAGCTACTTGGGGGGCTGAGGCAGAATTGCTTGAACCCGGGAGATGGAGGATGCAGTGAGCCAAGGTCGCATCATTGTACTACAGCCTGGGCAACAGAACAAGACTGT
This sequence comes from Cacajao melanocephalus, assembly GCA_963573385.1. NCBI lineage: Eukaryota > Metazoa > Chordata > Mammalia > Primates > Pitheciidae > Cacajao > Cacajao melanocephalus. Next base: position 1,954 of record CAUYLG010026275.1, on the reverse strand, counting down.
CTAAAAAATAAATAAATAAATCATAGGTCTTGATGCTGAAGCACTGTTAAACTGCTATGTCTCTAAATGCTTGTTCTCAATTTCTGTACTTACCTTGTTACAGAGTTGTCCATAGACCACACTTTCTGAGTAGCAATGTTTTACATGATAAATGAAAAAAAGCATACAGGACATTTTTGGAAAGTAAGGCTGATTTTAAGTCATTCTTAGAGATAAAAGGACAGTGATAACTGAGCTTAGAAAATGTAAAGGAAACACCCTTACCCATTTCACTTATAAACTCTCTAAGGTTATACAGATTAGATGACTGGGAAGATTCAGGATGAATGATTTTCACTTGTGCTGTTTCAAGGTATCAGAGACAAAGTCAGCAACTGCTTGTAAACTAAAGTAGACCAAGTCTCTTGTAGACAGAACCTTCTGCTTGAGTTTTACCCGTCATTGTCTGTTGCTATTTTTATACTCAATTCATTTCTCATGATTTGTTCGTAAGAAACAGCATTGTAGGTAGGTTCTTGGCCACACAAGGACACACTTTGTACTCTGCTTCTTTCAAAAAGATCTATTCCTTTCCAACAGTGGTAAAGCGTAGAAGTTGATGAAACCAAAGTCAATCCCCTGCATGAATTCTGGTACTAAAACTACAGCTCTACAAAGATACAGGCTCAACTCACTAATTATTAGTTTGAGTAACTGCCATCAATGCAGGCAGGCAAAAAGATGATACACAGGAAAGAGTACTCCCTGGAGTCAGAATAATAAAGAGAAAGGAGAAATAGCTTGGATTATGAATTCAGAAGATCTGGGGTTAAATCCAATTTGGTCACTTATTGATGATGAGCCTCTGGGCAAGATCCTCTGTAAGCCTCAGTTCCTTTTTCTGTAAATGGGGATAATAATATCCCTCATTCATTGGATTGTTGTGAATATTGTAAAAACATCTGCATAATCACCAACTGCTCATTATTTAATTTCCCTGTACTTTAGTTTTCTTCTTTGTAAATCAGAGTTATCACAATTTTACCAAATTATTACAAAAATTAAGTGAGCTCTGTCCCAAGTGCAGATGATATGCTCAATATATGTCTGCTAAATTGACCACATAAAACCAAAGACTCTTTAGAAAGCCAAAAAATGATTTTTTAAAAAAAGCACCACAGTCTAGAACGCATTCTTCTGGCTGTTAAGGATCGACATGTGATGAAAACTTTAAGAGCATGAAATTACCTATTTAAATAAAAGTATTTCGTTATGATTTAGAGGCCACTATCTTACCCTATCTTACCTGTATCTAGACCCTGTCGAAGCTCCTTGATTTTATTAGTTGAACCAGACTTTCGGTAAATACCTTCTGTATACAGTCCATGCATTTCAATGTAGTTTATAAGCTTTTCCACCACTAAAGGAACAGTTCGGTCCTCACTGGTCAAACGGGACAGTTCAACCCCAAACTGCCGCGATGATAGTTCTGGATCATACTAAATGAAAGGTAATTTTTAGTTTCCAAATGCATTCAAACATCTTGAAACATATTTAACCAATTCTTTACCAGGAGCTACTTTTTATGTCCTCTGAATTTTTATGAGCATAGTTAGAAGAGTTGGGAGACACAAAATTATGTTTAACTAAGTATAAATAAGTGAGATATTAGTTTCAATCCTTTTCTACCAGAATCTCCAAAAAAAATTAATAAACGGAGTGAAGAATGAAGGCAATGGGCAAAGAGCTACTTTCTCCTCCTGTTAAAAAAAAAATTTATTTATTTATTTATTTATTTATTTATTTTATTTTATTTTTTATTTTATAATATATATTTTTTTAAAGATGGGGTTTCACCATGATGGCCAGGCTGGTCTTGAACTCCTGACCTCAGGTGATCCACCCACCTCAGCCTCCCAAAGTGCTAGGATTACAGGTGTGAGCCACCGCGCCCAGCAAAACCCCTGTCTCTTAA
>CAUYLG010026274.1:0-31674 GCA_963573385.1 Cacajao melanocephalus | reverse complement strand
GCAAGCCTGCCTTGAACTCCCAAGTCTGGATTAGATGGCCTTTGAGACAGGGTCTTGCTGTCACCCAGGCTGGTGTGCAGTAGTATAATCTTGGCTCACTGCAGCCGCAAACTTCTTGGCTCAAGCAATCTTCCTGCCTTATCCTCTGGATTTGCTGGGACTTTTGGTGCGCATCACTATGCCGGGCTTTTTTTTTTTTTTTTTTTTTTTTTTTGAGACATGGATCAATCTGTGTTGCTCAGGATGGTCTTGAACTTCTGACCGCAGGTGATCTGCCCACCTCAGCCTCCCAAAGTGCTGGGGTCACAGGTGTGAGCCACCACACCTGGCTCCTGCTCTTCTAAGTGCTCTTGTAGCAGCCTGTACTTAACTTTATGGCTTCTTTTCTGATTGCCTCACTAGAATGCAAACTCTTTGAAAACCTTGCTTAGTGCTTGGGTCTGTGGTAGGCGATAAGTAGAGCTGTAGAATGAAGAGAGTGAAATATACCCTCTTAATTCCTAGGAAGAATTCCCATCCTTAGGACACAGAGAACTAACAATACATGAGCATAAATATCTCTTTTCTTCTGCTCAGTTACATTCAGATCCCTAGTGTCACTCTTTACGGTTATGATCCGCCTCTGGACGTTCATTCCACCCCACTCCATGCGACTCAGGTCCCTGGGACGGCTTATTCTCTGGAGTAGGGCTGGGTCTAGGCTGGACTCATGCAGCCGCCCCTTCCATGGTTCCAGGCCAGTGAGTCCCTGCAATGAGCCTTCTTGCCAGCAGGTGGCACTTGAGGCCTGAAAGCTAAACCAGACTCATCTCCTTCTTCCTGTTCTGTTTCTTACGCGGGCACATAACCCTGCTTGGTCTGTGCTAATGCTTGCAGTAAGATGCCCTCGCCACGGGACCTGGCTCCTGGCTCCCATGATGCTGTCCTTGCTTCCTTGCCTGGGTGCAGTCATTGCCTGGACCTCTCCTTTGCCTTAGAGTCCAACAGGGTTATAGAGCATATGCTCTAACCAGAGCTAAAACTAGGTGGGGCACTTAAAGATCATGCAGGCACATTCTTTGTTTTTGAGACAGGGTCTCACTCTGTTGCCCAGGCTGAAGTACAGTGGCGTGATTTCGGCTCACTGCAACTTCTCCCTCCAGGCTCAAGCGATCCTCCCACCTCAGCCTCTGGATTAGCTGGGACTACAGGTGTGTGACACTATACCCAGCTAATTTTTGTAATTTTTTGTAGAGATGGGGTTTCACTGTGTCGCCTTGAACTCCTGGGCTCAAGCGGTCCTTCCACATCAGCCTCCTAAAGTGCTGGATGAGCTGAGTCTTGGAGGAGGGGAGGCTTATTCTATCTAGGTTAGAAGAAACAATTTGAATAAAAAGTGAAGCAGAAATCCACCCTGTGTGTTCCCATACGCTTCCCAGCTCATCAAAAACTCTGCCTACTAAAATCCTCTCAGCCTGCTCACAAGTCACCTTGTCCAAGGACTTCTTCCTTAGGGGACCCTGGCCTCTTCTGGGTGACTCAGCTTGTACCTCTCACCTGCACATTTAACCTATTGTGCCAAAGTGTGGCTATCACGTCTTCTTGAGCACCTGGACCACCTTCTGCTTCCTCAGGCAGAGGAAGGAGCTGGTGGAGTTCATTTGGAATTCCATGTACCTGTGATAGGTACCCTTGACCCTGGATTTCAAGGTGTTGCACATGAGATCCTGACCCTCTCCGGCCATGCTTTGGCTTTCAGCTTTAGCAAACCCAGGCCAATGAGCAGATCTCTTGTAGGGAAATGAATGTCCTACCAAGGCTGTGAATGAGACTACTCTTTCAGGCTGGAGGGTCAAAGGAAAGTGATTTTAGGATTCTGGGACAAACTTAAGAAAAGTTCACATTTTGCTTATGTTCCAGGCCTGGAGCAATGAGCAGAGCAAAGCATTCGCTTTGATACCAGGGACACCCTAAGAGGAGAAAGGTGGCAGACAGATGAGGTAGGAGAGAGGCCAACTGCTTTGAGAGAGAATCTCATATCCCAGAAAGGATGTTAAAAGTGAGGCTGTGAACCCAAATGCCAATCGATGGTAGACTGGACAGGGAAAATGTGGCACATATACAGCATGGAATACTATGCAGCCATAAGAAACGATGAGTTCGTGTCCTTTGTAGGGACATGGATGAATCTGGAAACCATCATTCTCAGTAAACTGACGCAACAACAGAATCAAACACCGCGTGTTCTCACCCATAGGTGGGTGTTGGACACATGGACACAGGGAGGGGAGCATCACACACTGGGGGATGTTAGGGGGAACTAGGGGAGGGACAGCAGGGGGTGGGGAGTTAGGGAAAGATAGCATGTGGAGAAATGCCAGATATCGGTGATGGGGAGGAAGGCAGCAAATCACAGTGCCATGTGTGTACCTATGCAACAATCTTGCGTGTTCTTCACATGTACCCCAAAACCTAAAATGCAATTTAAAAAAAAAGAGCAGAACTAAATAAATTTATAATAAAAAAATACAAAAGAAAAAAAAAAGTGAGGCTGTGGCTGGGTGTGGTGGCTCACACCTGTAATCCCCACACTTTGGGAGGCGGAAGCAGGAGAAGCTCTTGAACTCAGGAGGTGGAGGTGGCAGTGAGTGAGTCAAGATTGTGCCACTGCACTCCAGCCTGGGTAACAGAGTGAGCAACACTCTGTCTCAAAAAAAAAAAAGATGTTGTTAAACTGCTCTGTAAATGCTGGCGTTAGTACCTTCCTAGTGGAGCCACAGGTGCAGAGCCAGTCCCTGCTCTTCTCTGGCTGACAAGCACTCCCTACTAACACATTCAGAGCCAGCCACCTCACAGGAGGTGCTGAGTTTTTGGTGTGGTGGTTCTATGATGTTGGCCATGGCAAGGAGACATGCCAGGAAACATTACCTGGAGGTTCTGGGGGCTGCAGGCATTCTGGAGAAGAGCCCGAGCGAGGCTCTTGGACCTGGAAGAAACCTCAGGGCTCATTTAGCCCATCCCTAGCTGTCATTTTATAGATGATGAAACACATGGGAAATGCCTTGCTCAAGACCATACTGAGTGAGTTAGTGGCGGAACTGGGTCCACCATACAACACTGGTTTTTATAGTTCTTAAAACTTAGGTCCACACGGGGAAATGCTTAGGGCTATGTGGCAAAACTCTGTCTCTACAAAAAATACAAAAATTAGGCAGGTGTTGTGGTGTGCACTTGTAGTCCCAGCTACTCAGGAGGCCAAGTTGGGAGGATGTCTTGAGCCTGGGAGGCAGAGGTTGTGGTGAGCTGGGATTGCATCACTGCACTCCAGCCTGGGTTTCAGAGTGAGACCCTGTCTCAAAACAAAAACAAAAACAAAAACCCCAGAAAGCTTAGGTCCACCATACGAGACGATTCTTCACATACTCCACCGCACTGTGGGGCAAGAATAAGCAAAAACTGTGCACCTTGGCCCAGAATGAAATGCTAACCAAGCTGTGTGGGGACAGTGCCACCGCTAACCTCCAAAAGCCCTCATTTTCTGTCTGTGCCTAAAGTAGCTTTTCCTCAGAAAGAACCAGACCCTGGTAGAAAGAAAACAGGTCTGCTTCCAGCAAGATCTCAAACCCATATAAAATGAAAAGGACCTAGAGGACCCTAAAATAAGGATACAGGGAACTTTGGGGATATTTATTGCAAACAGCTATAATTAAAGTGATATTTTACAAGTGTTTAAGACAGAGGGCAAACAGGCTCTGAGCCAGGCCTCAGCTTCAGAGGCCCATCCCGGATGGGAAATGGCACTTGCAGGGAACATGAACTCAATCACTGCTGCTCACTAAGCACAGGGTCACGCTGGAGTCATCTTAGGGAGGCTCTGATGGAAAAAAGGGAATGGAGAGAGCCCTGAAGCAACTACTTTAAATTCTGAATCTTGCTATGTTCCCACTGAGCATGCTGCCTTCCTAGAGCAGGCCTCAGCGCCATCCCAGGGACTAACACAGATGCTTCCTGGGGTGCAGGCTTCTCACGCTAGCGTAGGGTGCCCAGGTCATCCTCATCATCATTTATCATCATGGAGTTCTTTCTGCCTGCCAGATATCTTCCCTACTTGTAGCTTTAAAATACCAGCAGGAGGGAAGGCAAGGAATGTTCTTGTTAAAATAAATCCGCAGCAACAACGATTTGAGAACTGGATGCTTCCCAGGGTTGGCAGGTGTGTGGATGGTTCCCTGCATTCTTTATCCACAGGGTGCTTGAATGGGTAGTGCTGTTGAGGCTGCCAAATGTCTGAGCTTTTCAGACTTGTTCATGTTTTTGAGAACCTATGGGTATAATCACTGGGCAGAATCAGAGCCCAGCAGAACACCGGGACAGGGAAGGGTAAAGAGGGGAAACCGATAGATTCCTGAGGTCATCCCCGGGAGGAAGGGGACTACTGCCAGAAGCTACAGCACAAATGGCTCTGGCGAGGTCTGCTGAGGGGGCCCGGGGTACTGGGGGTGGAGAGGTGGTCCCCTCTTGCGGTGTGGGTTTACTGTTTGGGTAAAGCGAAGTCCCAGGCAGTTTCCTGTGCACATTTCCACATGGCCTGCATGAGGCGAGTAAAACCCATGTCTTTGGGCTTTTCCAGGCCTCTCATCAGCCGTTGCTTCATGATGGAGACAAATTCCTTATTGCTTAGCTCGCCATTGCCTAGAGGAAGAGGCAAACACAAGAGGGATAAGTGGAGGCCTTGCAACGAAGCCACTGAGAAAATCCCGTTCTCCACACAAAGTGGATTCCAAAGCCCAGACATTCTCACAGCCAAACTCAATTCTCTTGTCTTAGAATTCATTAGTTTGTTCCTTCCTTGATATTTCCAACTGCGACTCAGTGACAGTTCAGTGTTGTGTGATAAAAGTTGAATGAAAATACAGTATATGCCAGGTCTTGTGCCAAGTGTTTACAACAATGAGATCAATGAGCTTTGTGCTTTGTCCCTTGAAATACTCTCAGGTTGTGGGAAAGACAAATGATTACCACAGTGTGGTGAGTGCTATAATGAGTAAACAGAGGATGCTATGAGGGCACAGAGGAAGAATGTCCCACCCTGGCTGAGGGTAGTGCAAATACAGATAGTGAAGGCTTCCTGGAAGTGATGCCTGAGTAGACTCTCACAGGATTAGCAATTGGCCAAGTAAAGGGGAGTGAGATGGGGGAAGCATTCCAAGGAGGAGAAGCAGCATAATCAAGGGTATAGGCAGGATGCAGCGTGGCTGCCGGAGAACAACAGGTAGGCAGTTAGGTACAGCTGGACACGAAAGAGGCAGGGGTATAGGAAGAGAACTGAGGGGGCAGGCAGGGAGCCAAGTGTGGTAGCTTGTGTTTGTTATTCCAGCTACTTGGGGGGCTGAGACAGGAGGATCTCTTGAGGTCAAGAGTTCAAGACCAGTCTAGACAACATAGTGAGACCCTGTCTCTAAAATTTTTTTTTCAAATAAACAGCATGGTGGTGCACACCTGGAGTCCCAGCTACCTGGGAGTCTAAGGCAGGAAGATCGCTTGATTATTACCCGGTGACAGCAGCAATCACCAGGAGTTCAAAGCTGCAGTGTGCTATGATGGCCACTGCACTCCAGCCTGAGTGACAGAGTGAGACCATGTCTCTTGGAAAAAAAAAAAAAAAGAGAAGTAGGCAGGAGACAGGTCCCCAAGGGTCTATATTGTTCCTAAAGGGTTGGCACTTTCTCCTCCAGGCAATGGAACATCAGAAAAAAGCTGGAAGCAGGAGAGTAAGAAGTAGCCAGGTTTCCGTTTTGGATAGGATTTTCTAGCTGGCTGTGTGGGGATGGATTGGAGGGCGGCACACCTGGAGTATGGGAGTCAGGGGACTGCAGCAATAGTCTCTCTGCTGCAGTGGAGACATGGGGAGGGAGTCTCATGCTGAAAACCAAAATCAAATTACGCTTTCCCAATCCACCCTCTTCAGTGTCTGAATCTCAGGGCTGGAAGAGACTTTGGAGAGGATCTGTCTTAACCAGAGATCACCCAAGCCACATGGAACAGTAACCACTGTAACAACAGAGGTGCAGTCACCCTTTGCAAGACACCCAGGAGCCTGCTGATTATGATCGGTCTGGGAAAAGAGTGGAAAGCGGGAATAAATGGTTTGCTTCTGTAGAGTACCCAAAACCTAAACTGGCTCATGTTTTCTGGCTGAAGAGAGTACGGGTAGCATCAGAGTCAGGAAACCCCACAGCAAGACGAAACAACAACAAAACCCAAAACCACAACAACAACAACAAAAACCCTGGCTTGTTTATATAAAGTACAAAGACAGGTAAAACTGTGTTACTAGAAGTCAGAAAAGTGGTAACCCTTGGAGAAGGAAGTGACTGGAAGTACCAAGTGGGGCTCTCTAGTCCTGGTAATGTGATGTTTCTAAATAATGATAGTTGTACACATGTGTTCGGCTTTTAAAAAAATTCACCAAGCTGTACACTTAAGATATTTGTATTCTAGAGGCTGAGCAAAGTGGCTGATGCCTGTAATCATAGCACTTTGGGAGGCTGAGGTGGGCAGATCACTTAAGGCCAGGAGTTCAAGACCAGCCTGGCCAACATGGTGAAACCCTGTCTCTGCTAAAAATACAAAAAGTTAGCTGGGCATGGTGGTGGGTGCCTGTAATTCCAGCTACTCGGAAAGTTAAGGCATGAGAATTGTTTGAACCTGGGAGGCAGAGGTTGCAGTAAGCGGAGATTGCATCACTGCACTCCAGCCTGGACAACAGAGTGAGACGCTGTCTCAAAAAAAAAAAAAATTTTGTACTTTTCCATATGTATATTATATTGCTATATAATAAAGAGTTAAAAAATAGCCTTGCTTGGCTGAAAAGTAATGAATAATTTGGCTTAGCAAGAATGTAGGCCGAAGCTGGGCACAGTGGCTTATACCTGTAATCCCAGCACTTTGGGAGGCTGAGGCAGGTGGATAACGTTGTGGTCAGGAGTTCAAGACCAGCCAGCTTGTCCAACATGGTGAAACTCTGTCTCTACTAAAAATATGAAAAATTAGCTGGGCATGGTGGTGGGTGCCTGTAATCCCAGCTACTTGGGAGGCTGAGGCAGGAGAACTGCTTGACCCCAGGAGGCGAAGGTTGCGGTGAGATGGTGAGATTGTGCCGTTGCACTCCAGCCTGGGCATGGTGGCTCACACCTATAATCCTAGCACTTTGGGAGGTTGAGGTGGGAGGATCATTTGAGCCCAGGAGTTCAAGCGAAGCATGAGCAATATAGTAAGACCTTGTCTCTACAAAAAGTTAAAAGATAAGCTGAGCGTGGTGGTGCCTGCCTGTAGTCCCAGCTACTCAAGAGGCTGAGGCAGGAGAACTGCTTGACCCCAGGAGGCAAAGGTTGCAGTGACCTGAGATTATGCCATTGCACTCCAGCCTGGGCAACAAAAGCAAAACTCTGTCTCAAAAAAAAAAAAAGGTCACTTCACTCAAACTACTGTGGGGTTGCCTTCTGCTTCCCTAGGGACAGAGATGACCACTATGAATGGATTTTGTTAACTATGAACCAGGTCTATAACTGCATGTTACTGGCATGCATGTGTGATTTGTGAGTTCAATTCTGAAATCTGTGATGAAGAAGTCTATTTGAAAATCGAATTCTCCATCCCTTGGCACTTTGTTCATTTTTTTCTGTGTGAGATGGGGTCTTGCTCTGTTGCCCAGGCTGGAGTGCAGTGCTAGGATCATACCTCACTACAGTCTCAAACTCCTGGGCTCAAGTGATCCTCCCACCTCAGCTTTCCAGTAGCTAGAACTACAGGCACACATCACCACACCCTGGCTAACCTTTTTTTTTTTTTTTTTTGAGACGGAGTCTTGCTCTGTCACCCAGGCTGGAGTGCAGTGGTGCAGTCTCAGCTCACTGCAACCTCCGCCTCCTGGGTTCAAGCGATTCTCAGCCTCTCAAGTAGCTAGGACTACAGGCGCACACCACCATGCCTAGCTAATTTTTTTTATTTTTAGTAGAGATGGGGTTTCACCACATTGGCAAGGCTGGTTTAGAACTCCTGACCTCATGATTCGCCTGCCTTGGCCTCCCAAAGTGCTGGGATTACAGGCATGAGCTACCGTGCCCAGCTAAAGTTATTTTTTGTAGAGATGAGATCTCGCTATGTGGCCTAGGCTGGTCCTGAACTTCTGGCCTCAGGCGATCCATCTCAGCCTCCCAAATTGCTGGGATTACAGTTGTGAGCTACTCTATGGGCTTTCCTTTGGCTTTTTTATTTTTAGGGGGGAAACTGAGTTTCACTCTTGTTGCCCAGGCTGGAGTGCAATGGTGTGATCTCAGCTCACTGCAACCTCCGCTTCCTGGGTTCATGCAATTCTCCTGTCTCAGCCTCCTGAGTAGCTGAGATTACAGGCATGTGCTACCATGCCCAGCTAATTTTTGTCTTTTTTAGTAAAGACTGGGTTTCACCATGTTGATCAGGCTGGTCTTGAACTCTTGACCTCAGATGATCTGCCTGCCTCTGCCTCCCAAAGTGCTGAGATTATAGATGTGAGCCATCGCACCTGGCCTGGCATTTTGACCTAAGATCTTGCAGTGATAAAAATAAGAATGGCTTTTTGTTAAGTATACTTTTTTCTTTCTGGATTAAGAAAATAAACCTGAGATGTTAAATAATTTTCTAAAGATGATTTAAGTAGATATTGACAGAGCCTCTTTCTGAAAAGCTAGAAAATCAAACATCATGTCCCAGGACTTCTAGGGAAACGGGGGCACTTCAGAAGCTAGTTGCATTTATTCCCATATTTACTTCACAGACCAGCTCTTGGATATTGGCTTCAAAAATTATAAAAATAATAAAAACAAATGTTTTTTGGAAAAAATTTAAATCACCTAGAAGTGATGAGAGTGAAAACAAAAATCTGGAGAAAGTTAATATATGTCCAGCAGTGCTGTGCACTAGAACTCTGGGGTGTGGGGATGTTTTCTGTCTGTGCTATTCAATACAGTTAAATTTACATGTAGCAAATAGCCACGTATGCCTTGGTAGTATCGTACTGTGGACAGGGCAGCTGTAGAGAGTAAACCCACCCTACCTGAGAGTGAGGCCATCTCCTTAACCTAGCCCTACGGCTTCCTTTGAGTTCCACCTTGATTTAATGGGTATAGGCTAGAGATTTATTTTATTAATTTAATTGTATTTTTTGAGACAGGGTCTCACTCTGTCACCCAGGCTGGAGTGCAGTGTCGTAATCATGGCACACTGCAGTCTTGACCTGCTGGGCTCAAGCAATCCTCTCACTTCAGCCTCCTGAGTAGGTAGAACTACAGACTTGTGCCACCATGCCTGGCTAATTAAAACAAATTTTTTGTAAAGAGGAGGTCCCACTATGTTGCCCAGGTTGGTCTCAAACTCCTGGGCTCAAGCAATCTTTCTGCCTTAGCCTCCTAGTGAGGGGATTACAGGTATGAGACAGCAGCCCAGCCAAGGCTAGAGATTTAAAGCACTCAAGTTCAACTTAATAATATAAGTACTTGCAGTTAATAAATACCTATTATGTGTGAAGTACTATCCAAGGTCCTATGGGGGGATAGGAAGGTGAAAAGGACCTGCAACTACCCTTAAAAAGCTCACAGAACCAAGTTAAGGAATAAAAAAGCCCAGAGGTGATTCATTATGCTGGGACCAGAAGGGAAACTCCATAGACTGGAGCTTTTGGGCAGGCTCTTGAATTCCATTAGCCCAGCTTTCTAGAGGCTGATGAACAACAAATACTGGCTGTGGGGTAAGAGAGGTTGGTAATACGTTAAATAGAACAGAGGGGCAGTACAGCTTTAGTTCAAATCCTGGTTTTGCCATCTACTATTATCTTTTTGTTTTTTTTTTTTTTTTTGAGATGGAGTGTTGCTCTGTTGCCCAGGCTGGAGAGCAGTGGCACAATCTCTGCTCTCTGTAAGAGTGAGCCTCCTGGGTTCAAGTGATTCTGTTGCCTCAGCCTCCCGAGTAGCTGGGATTACAGGCACACACTACTGTGCCTGGCTAATTTTTGTATTTTTAATAGAGATGGGGGCTCACCATGTTGGCCAGTCTGGTCTTGAATTCCTGACGTCAGGTGATCTGACTGCCTCAGCCTGCCAAATATTATTATCTTTGTGACTTTAGGAAATTTACTTAACCTCTCTGAGTCTCAGTTTCCTCATCAGTAAAAAGTGGTCAATAACAATACCTAGGTCAGAAGATTAAATGAGCAGATTAACTTTCTGGCTCATAGTATGCACTGAAAAAAATGTAAGCATCCATTGTTGTGGATGTGATTAGTACTGTATCAGCTACTACACCCAAAAAACAATGTCAAGGTAGAACCAGAACCAGATCTCCTGAATGGCTAAATGACAGAGCAGAGTGGCCACAGACACAACAGACCACTGTGTGGAGCTGGAATGCCATGGAGATGGAATATGACTGACTGGCATGTGCCCTGGGAGGTGGAGAGATCAGTACTGTCTTCCTAAAGACACTCAGATACTTAAGTGCTCCATATCTACTAAGTAGCAAGTTGAGGCTGACATTTTTGTTTCCATTTTTAAGATCTTTATGGTCATAAATGAATTTGGGCCTATAGGCAAATTGGAATTAGAAGAGATGGAATTAGAAGAAATGGAAAACAGAAGCCAGGGCCAGGGGTTTAATTTCTCAATGTCATCATGGCGAGGGCTGAGCTGCTGATGTGGGAAAGGTGGGTAGCTTGAAGAGGATGGGCTGGTACACTGATGCTGTCTGCAAGGCTCCCTTATACATAGGGTCTCTATAGGCAGCTAGGCTGTTTCCCCTCCTGACTCCAGAGGTCCCCACTCACCATCACAGTCAAAGAGCGCAAACACTACGTCACACACGTGGTCTGAGAGCTCCACTTTAGCCACCGTCCTGGCCACCTGCTGCATGGTCACTGAAAAAAGAAAGAGGTGCATTAGCACAGCAGAGGGACTTTCATTTTGCTTTCTCTGATTTGGGGGGCAAAATGGCTCAGTCATAAAACAAGTTTTCAACTGCATTTAAGTCACATTTAAGAAAACGATAATTTAGTTTTTATCCATAACTTCACTCCTTTTCACCTCAGGTTCTGTTCTTTTCTACTGCTGCTACACTTTAGGAGGTATATATAGTTAATTAAGAATGCCTAGGCTGGCCAGGTGTGGTGGCTCACGCCTGTAATCCCAGCACTTTGGGAGGCTGAAGCAGGTGGATTACCTGAGATCAGGAGTTCAAGACCAGCCTGTCCAACATGGCAAAACCCCATCTCTACTAAAAATACAAAAAAATAGCCAGGCGTGGTGGCAGGCACCTGTAATCCCAGCTACTCGGGAGGCTGAGGCAGGAGAATCACCTGAACCTGGGAGGCAGAGGTTGCGGTGATCTGAGATCGCACCATTGCACTCTAGCCAGGGTGACAAGAGCAAGACTCCATCTCAAAAAAAAAAAAAAAAAAAGAATGCCTAGGTCTGGCATGGTGGCTCATGCCTGCAATCCCATTACTCTGGGGGGCCAAAGTGGGTGGACTGCTTGAGCTCAGGAGTTCAAGACCAGCCTGGGCAACATGGCAAAACCCTGTCTCTACAAAAAATACAAAATGTTAGCCCAGCATGGTGGTGCGCACCTGTAGTCCCAGCTACTTGGGAGACTGAGGTGAGAGGATGGCTTGGGCCCAGGAGGCAGACGTTTCAGTGAGCCGAGATGATGCCACTGCACTCCAGCCTGCTCAACAGAGTGAGACACTGTCTCAAAAAAAAAAAGCACCTGATATTCAAATTATAGACAGAAAGTAGATTTAGAGGTTACCACGGGCTGAGGAGAATGGGGAGTTAGTGGTTTATGTATACAGAATTTCTGTCTGGGGTGATGGAATAATTTTGAAAACAGTGATGGTTGTACAACATTGTGAAGGTAATTAATGTAATTAATTCCACTGACTTGTATATTTTAAAATGGTTATAATGGCATATTTTATGCCATATATATTTTTATATATGTACATATATATTTATAGAAATATATAAAGGGGGCGGGAACAAGGAGGCTTGTCTGTGATGTGAGTACACTAAGGCTTCATGTGCCTGGGTGGCTGATTGACAGCTAACTGCCTGCACAGTGAGCGCTCCTTGCCCAGCTCTGTGCCTCCTCCCTGCTGGCTTTGCACTAGTCTTCTTCCAACTGAGCCCACTGGGATATGCACTGGCCCTTGTCTTAATAGTTCAGGAAGTATAGCTTTCTTTCTTTCCTTCTTCTTCTTCTTTTTTTTTTTTTTTTTGAGACAGTCTTACTCTGTCCACCAGGCTGGAGTACAGTGAGGCAATCTCAGCTCACTGCAACCTCTGCCTCCGGGGTTCAAGCAATTCTCCTGCCTCAGCCTCCCAAGTAGCTGGGACTACAGGCGTGCGCCACCACGCCTGGCTAAGTTTTATACTTTTAGTAGAGACGGGGTTTTACCATTTTGTCCAGGCTGGTCTCGAACTCCTGACATCAGGTGATCCGCCCACCTTGGCCTCCGAAAGTGCTGGGATTACAGGTGTGAGCTACCATGCCCGGCCAATAGTTCAGGATGCATATCTTTCTTTTAAAGTATATGTATTTTTAGACCTCAGCAAAAAATCACTTTTCTCTTGCCATTTTCTCTTTCCCTGACATTTACTGTTAAACACTAGCAATCATGTTAGAATTGGGTTCTCATGAAAGACAAAACAGGAAGGACTAGGCAATTTCCATTGCCTTCTCTCTCATTTATCCTCAAACCTGGTCTAGCTATACCTATAAATCATGTTATTGCTTCTGGACATACTCTTAAATGAGGTAAAATATGAGGGAAAGAAAAGGATTAATTTCCATTTATGTTGGTAATGAAGAGCTTTCTATAATCATCACAATAGATTCATCCAGAAGCCAAGTGAACTTAAACTAGAACCAGTGTGCCTACATTGTTTATTGCATTCTTATAATTTCAGTTCCTGTTACAAGCCCATCTTGTCATTATTTTTCACATTTGATCTTTCACTTTGCCTCTATCACCTCCATATACATTCACTTGATATGGTTTAGATTTGTGTCCCCACCCAAATCTCAAATTGTAATACGCAGGCCGGGCATGGTGGCTCTTGCCTGTAATCCCAGCACTGTGGGAGGCTGAGGCGGGTGGATCACCTGAGGTCAGAAGTTCGAGACCAGCCTGGCCAACATGGCGAAACCCTGTCTCTACTAAAATAAATATAAAAATTAGCTGGGTGTGGTGGCACGTACCTATAGTCCCAGTTACTCAGGAGGCTGAGGCAGGAGAATTGCTTGAACTTGGGAGGTGAGCCCACTTGCAGTGAGCCAAGATTGTGCCACTGCACTCCAGCCTGGGTGACAGCGAGAATCTGTCTCAAAAAACAAAACAAAAAACCCAAAAAACAAAAACAAATTGTAATCCCCAATGTTGGAGGAGGGGCCTGGTGGGAGGTGACTGGATCGTGGGGGCAGATTCTCCCCTTACTGTTCTCAGGATAGTGAGCGAGTTCTCACGAGGTCTGGTTGTTAAGTGTGTGGCACCTCCCCTCTCTCTGTCTTCTTCCTGCTCTGGCCATATGAGACGTGCCTCCTTCCTCTTTGCCCTCCACCAGGATTCTAAGTTTCCTGAGGCCTCCTCAGCCCTGCTTCCTGTACAGCCTGTGGAACTATGAGCCAATTAAGCCTCTTTTCTTTATAAATTACCCAGTCTCAGGTTGTTCTTTATAGCAATGCAAGAATGGACTAATATACCACCACAGTGCCCCCAACGTCAGCAGACAGACACCAGAGCAATGCAGAGGAGCAAAGTGATCCGGTAGAAAACCATGCTTGGAGTAACAAGACCTGCGCTCCAGTTCTGGCTCTACCACCAACATGCTGTGTGACCTGGATGGAGTCACTTGATCTCTTTAGATTTAATTTCCCTGTGTTCAAGTGGAGGGATGCCACCAGATAACTGCTGAGGCAGCTTACTAGCACAAAGAAGGGTTTATTCGTGTCTTCTAGAAGCTGAGGGTGGGTATGGGGTGGAAATATACAGAAATAGCAGAAGATTTTATGTGGCAGAGGGTAGAGGAAAGGTATATTGGTTGCAAGCTGGGCTATGCCTAGAGCCAGTTTCCTCTTCTGCTGCTTTGGGTCACTGTTCATACCATCTTTCTCCCAGGATCTGAGTTAGGGTGAAGAAGAAATTAACATTTGTTGGTACTAAAAGACTGAAGAATAAGATACTGTGGTGGATATTCATGAGTTGTGTGTTGGGAAATCTACAAGACTGTAGAGCTCTAGAGTTTAGAAATTTAGCCCAAAAAATCGATACTTGATTTGGCTCAGGAAGAACTTTTCCTGCGAACTAACCTGCCCACAGAAGGAACAGAAATCAGGCCAATTTGCAATGAGAATAGTAACTGTTAAGAGAACTACAATGATGACAGCTGGTCATTGTACTTCTCAGTAGGAAAGCGACTAAGGAAACTCCATTCACCTCAGAAGATTAACCTCAAAAGATTACTCAGTGAAAAAAGAATGAGATCAGAAGGAACTGGAAGCGCTCAAACTGTGACTGCCCATAGCTTTACTCTTCGCTGATTGCCCACAGCTTTACTCTTCTCCACAGAAATGTGTCCTGAGAAGGGGATCAGAACCTGTTCTGTATTGGATAAACACGAACACTTTCTGTTAACCATTCCTTTTTCTGCATTTCACATCAACCTCATGGTTCTAACTTCCTTTGCTCTTTCCCAGTTCTTCCATTCTCTCAGGGCACAGCCTTCTGCAATTGTCTTGATATTTCAAGTACTCATCTTCTCCCCATGAAGATGGTGCCCTTTCCTGTAAATAAACCATTAACTAAATAATACTCAAGGATGTCAGTGAGAGCTCTTAACAATTTCTAGTAAGAGGCTCATTACACTGGTATTAAGTGGTTGTAAAATAGGGACTTCTGGAGGCCTCCAGCAAAAATGCCTCATTACAGATGCCATCTCTTCACAGAAAGTTATAGATTATGTTCCACCTCACGTGGAGAGGGCTCTGGTGTCCATCCTATGACAGGAGGAAGAACTAGGGCTGCTAAGTTATTGTAGTCCAAACCACTGGGATGTTAGCCAGCAAACTATGTAGCTGGGGTCCCCTTACATGGCACAAGATCCTCAGGCCCCTGGGGTAGGAATCAGAGCAGTGCAGGAAACAAACATTTAACTAGCTGGTGAGCTGTCAAACTAGGAGCACCTGGGATGAGTGGGATGATGGCAGATTATAAGCCAAGTGCTTGACAGCTGGTCTTGAGAGTTGGTTCATTCATATTTGCTTCCAATATCTCTGAATCCAAAGTCATAATGAAATCACAGCAAGCAGAACAACTTTTCCCCCCAGATCTCGACTTCTCTATGCAGACCAGTTGTTGGTACTGGAATTCTGGCCTCCCTATTTGATGATGCTAACTGATTGATGGTTGGGATTCCAGTTCCCAGTCTGAAAGATGTCTACAGGGAGCTTGGAGGCACCCTCCAGTGAAGGCCTAGCTTTCCAAATACTATGTATTTTTGTACAAATCCGGCCAGCTGCCGGAACAATGGGTTTAAGTGCGATTGGGTGATTTCTATTAGATTGGGATGAGAGAGAATTCGCAGAAGTGGGCTCAACTGGCACTCAAAAATCTGGTACCATCTGGCTTTTTGCAAAGTCCAGGCAGAATCTGAGTTGTGTTGGGTCACCAATTTACTCTCACGCATAATTCATGACTGGCTATTTCAACAGTAGAGAGAAACACTGAGTTTGTGTGAAATAATATCAGAAACTACATTACATAAATCTGTTCACCACAATAGTTAAACAGAAGAGCTCTGGAGTGATGGAGCCCAATGTCCACTTGGAATCAGAGAATCTTAGAATGGGAAGATACCTCAGAGGACATGTGAAATCCAGAGAAGTTAAATAATTTGCCCAGGGTCACAATGCTAGATGGTAACAGAGCTGGGTCTTGAATTCTGGCTGGTGCTCTTTCCCTATACACATTGGGTCCACATGATCCCTTCCATATATGGACAACATCAATTCCTCCATGAATGTGTCACCCTAAGGAGAAAGGGTTTAGATGAAAGAAAAGTCACATGGGAAATACTCAAGTGCTTTTGGTCAGGGATGAACGATTGAGTAACTGGGAGTTGTGAGGCACCAGCATTAATTACAGGCTGGCCACAGATCTGACTCCCCTCTACAGTGGAAGACACTGAGTATTGCCTAGGAACTCATACTGACAATTTTAGGGACAACTTAAAAAGTGTATTCAACAGCAATCTAAAGAAAAGCACATGTAACACAGGCGGCCCTGGGAATTCTTCTTCACAGCTGCCTCTGACGCACAGATACAGCGTTAGGCAGCATGACCCAGTTAGGAGCTACCTGTCGCTTCCTAATACAAAGGTGTTCGGACAGGTGGTACGACAAGTTGGGCTGACAGTTTCTAAGCTGTGTGGCCATGTGACTATTCCTGCCTTACCCAACTGCAGTGGAGAAAATCAAAAGCTGGCTGGTGACGGCCAAGGTTAAGTGAGGGGCGATGGTTATGCTTCAGCCCTGGAAAGGCTGGTGGTGATGCAGATGTCTTGCTTTCTTAAGTGCATCCCTAAATGGGTTTGGGCGGAACAAGGGGGAGGAGGTTTCCTTAAAGAGCACGTGTCCTGTTTTTTGTATCTTCTTCCACGATCTTTTGTTAATACAAACGCACATTTTAACCTAGTTCTTGGGTGAGGGGAGGGGAAAGGACAACGTTTAGGAGAACTAGCAATTTAAGGAGCCAAGAGCAATGCAGTCTATGGGTAATGAATATGATACCAATTCCTTGTTCTGCACCATGCTCTTAGGCCCTATGCAGGTTGACCACCCCCCATCCCACCCCACGTACTCAGGCTGCCTGCCTGTCAGAGGTGACGCTGCTAGTCCTGGCTCCTAACTTCCAGGACACACCATGGAGAAGACCTGTTTTCTGAGGTTTTCTGAGTCTTGGAGCATCATCCCAGATGACAGCTTCAATGGGCTTACATGCTTAATTTGGTACAAACTGACTTGGCAGTAAGATTTATTGCCATTGTCTAGTATTGTATCTGGGTTTATTAAAAATCCCCATCACATCTTTTCCACAAAAGGCTAGCATTTCTGCAAGCACGATTAGGCAGTCAATGATTTCAGCGGACACACCTAGGGGCAATCACAGTTTAGTGGAGGAGACTGTGTGTGTGTGTGTGTGTGTCTGTGTGTATACACACACACAAGATGGAGAAATATGTAGAAGAAATATCAGATATATTAATACACACATATGGGTTATAATGGAATAGTGCGTATTTGGTAGGAGGTACAT
Organism: Cacajao melanocephalus; assembly: GCA_963573385.1. NCBI lineage: Eukaryota > Metazoa > Chordata > Mammalia > Primates > Pitheciidae > Cacajao > Cacajao melanocephalus. Next base: position 14,297 of record CAUYLG010026274.1, on the reverse strand, counting down.
TTTGGATCTAAAGGAGAAAAGAGACCAACTGCACATGTATGGTAGTGAGTGATGTGGGGTGGGGTTTTCTGTTTAAATACAGTATTAAAAGCAGGAAAGAGTGCTAAGGCCTGATTAGAGAGAACAGAAGGTGCAGGGGGTGAGTACATTAGGAGAGATCTTATAGAAGACTAGTCAAGTCTCCTTGCAAGAAAACCTTTAAAATAGGCCAAGCGTGGTGGCTCATGCCTGTGATCCCAGCACTTTGGGAGGCTAAGGCAGGTGGGTCACCTGAGCTCAGGAGTTTGAGACCAGCCTGGCCAACATGGCAAAACCCCGTCTCTACTAAAAATACAAAAAATAGTCAGGCATGGTGGCACATGCTTGTAATCCCAGCTACTCAGGAGGCTAAGGCAGGAGAATTGCTTGAACCCAGGAGGCAAAGGCTGCAGTGAGCTGAGATCACGCCACTGCACTCCAGCCTGCGCGACAGAGTGAGACTCCATCCAACATTAACTTGCTTTTCCCTCTCACACTGTTTAAATATTCATTCTCTTAACTTTATTTTTAAAAGTTGTTTTTAATTAGGACAGGTGCAGTGGCTCACATTTATAATCCTAGTGCTTTGGGAGGCCAAGAATTTGAGACCAGTGTGGGTCTCAAAATAGAGGAAGTCCCCATCTCTACAAAAAATTTTAAAAAACATTAGTTGGGCATGGTGGTGCACTCCTGCAGTCCTAGCTACTTGGGAAACTGAGGCAGCATGATTACTTGAGCCCAGGAGTTCAAGTCTGCAGTGAGCCATGACTACACCACTGCATTCCAACTTAGGTAACAGAGCAAGACCCTGTCTCAAAAAAAAAAAAAAAAGACATTTTTGGTTAGCTAATATATTAATCTGTTTCAAAATCTGAATGGTACAAACGGGGTGAAGTCTCTCTCCCAACCTTGTACCCTAGTCATCCAGTCATTCAGAGACAATATCACCAGTTTCCCCAGAAATATTTTATAGATATAAAATCAAATATTTACTCTTCACCTCTTCCTTTTTCCCACAAAATGATGGTGGGAAATACTAAATACTGTTTTGCTTTACTCACTTAACAACATATCTTAGACATAGTTCCAGATCAGGACATGAGCCCCTTTCTTCAACAACTGCATAGTATTCCACTGACAAGATGGATTGTAATTTACTTATTTATTTAACCAGTTCCTTATTTAGTCTTACCTCAATCTTGAGAAGAAGACACCCTTTCCCCCTCTCTTTATAAAATTATTTCCTTGGTGGTCTATGGGGGTCAGCTATAACAGAGTCTGAGTCTCTGATGGCTAACCTGAAAGCAACTGATATATTTAAATTCAGTTTGTTGAAATTAAAGACTAAATAGTCACCTTTACAAATGTCTTTTTTTTTTTTTTAAGACAGGGTCTTGGCTCTGTTGCTCAGGCTAGAGTGCTGTGGCAAAATCATGGCTCACTGCAACCTCTGCCTCTTGGGCTCCTGATCCTCCCACCTCAGCCTTCCTAGTAACTGGGACTACAGGTGTGCATTACCCCTCCTGGCTAGTTTTTGTATTTTTTAAAAATTTTAATTAATTTTTTTTAAAATTGAGACAGGGTCTTGCTCTGTTGCCCAGGCTGGAGTGCAGTGGTGAGGGCACGGCTCACTGCAGCCTCAACATCCTGGGCTCAAATGATCCTCCCGCCTCAGCCTCTGAAGTAGCTAGGACTACAGGCTCACACCACCATGCCTGACTAATTTTTTAATTTTTTGTAGAGATGGGGTTTCACCATGTTGCCCAAGCTAGTCGTGAACTCCTGGGCTCAAGCGTTCCATCCACCTTGGCCTCCCAAAGTGCTGAGATTATAGGCATGAGCCACTGCGTCCAGCCACAGTGTCTTATTAAACCTTCCCAGGCTTCTCAAGGTATTAAACCTTGAAACCCCCAAAGAAGGAATGTTTATAATAAATACTCCCCTCTATACTTTCCCAATATTGATGCAATTCTAGTAGCCATTCTTTTCTGATTTTTTTCTCAGTGGAATGTAATGTTGGCTGATTTAGTCTTTCCTTATCTATTTATGTGGATGCTTTAACAGTTTATCCTACCGCCCCCACCCCCCACCCCCAGTCTCTTCCCCAGCTCTTCTCTTTGTGATGGTAATCATGAATCCCTAAAGCAGTTCTCCTCCTCCTTAAGGCATTACCTAATTTTACTAAATCATAATATATTCAAAGTGATTATAAGCCAGAATCAATCTTTAGAACTGCTAAGTGACTTTAAATTTGGGAAAATAAACCAGGCCTCTGTGGAGAAAATGCCTCATAAAGCAAACGTTTATTTCAGAATTTGAGCTTCCTTGCCTACGTCATGAATAATTTTACTTTAAAAATTGATGACTCTGTCTTAAATGAATGGAATCCTGGCCAACACTCCTCTTCACATATAAATGTTTTTTACAAAACATAATGATGATCTGAAGTGCAAGAGCTTGCCTCCCACAAATTTTAAAATAATTTATAAAATAGGAGCTTTTTTCCTTTTGTAATCTCTTCCTTACATGTCTTTGTGACACTCCTGACTTCCTGCCATGTCTTGGCTGTTTAGGGGATGCTCTTCTCTATGTGTGAATTTGCCCCAATTTCTGCCATCATTTAAAAATATTGAGTCCTCAATGTAATTCTCTAGGTCCTTCTAGCAGTAGGTACCAGGGTACCAATGAGAACCCTGGTGTGAAACTTGCTGAACCTGAACTTCTGGTCTGTGATTTCAGCAAGTCATTTTCCTTCATGAACGTTAAAAACAATAAAGTAGGCCAGGCAGGGTGGCCTCGTAATCCCAGCACTTTGGGAGACCAAGGCAGGTGGATCACCTGAGGTCAGGAGTTCGAGACCAGCCTGGCCAACAAGGTGAAACTCTGTCTTTACTAAAAATATAAAAATTAGCTGGGCGTGGTGGCACGTGCCTATAATCCCAGTTACTCAGGAGGCTGAGATAGGAGAATCGCTTGAACCCAGGAGGCGGAGGTTGCAGCAAGCTGAGATCAGGCCACTGTACTCCAGCCTGCACGACAGAGCAAGACTCCATCTCAAAAAGAAAAAACCAACCAACCAACCAAACAAACCAAAAAACAAAGTGAGTGTTTAAACAAAATGATTTCTAAGTTCTCTTCCTGCCCTAAAATTTTTAAATGAGTTAAAATGTCTCTATCTTCAGAAGCTCTCAAAGAATAAAACCAAAGGTGTAGGTTTCTAAAATGATGGCTGGTGTGGTGAACAGAATTCTAAGGCAGAACCTGGGACTATGATAATCCTGTGATGAGGTTACTGTATACGGGAAAGGGGATGGGCTAGTCAGTCCCATGACTACATTATATAAGAATTCATCGTAGCAGACTGAGGTAAGATATTCTGTGGCTGGCTCTGAAGAAATGAGTGCCAGGCTGTGAGGGGGTCTGGTGAGATCAATGACTGGCCAACAGCCAGCAAGAAAATGGGGACCCTGGTCCTACAACTGAAAGGACCTGAATTCTGCCAACAGCAGAAATGAATTATGAAGAGGACCTTGAACTCTGGATGAAAATGAAGGCCCCCCAGCAACACCGTGATTTCATCCTTGTTAAGATTCTGAGCAGAGAACCCAGCTACGGTGTGCCCACACTCTGAATCACAGAAACAGTCCAGTGGGGAAGGCATTTATTATTGGGAATATATATATTTTTTTTTTTTTGAGATGGAGTCTCGCTCTGTCTCCCAGGCTGGAGTACAGTGGCGTGATCTTGGCTTGCTATATAATCTCTGCCTCCCGTGTTCAAGCGATTCTCCCACCTCAGCCTTCCAAGTAGCTGGGATTACAGCTTCCCACCACCACACCAGGCTAATTTTTTATTTTTTGTTTGTTTTTTCTTTTTTTTGAGATGGAGTCTTGCTCTATTGCCCAGGCGGGAGTGGAATGGCATGATCTCGGCTCACTGCAACCTCCACTTCCCAGGTTCAAGCAATTCTCCTGTTTTAGTCTCCTGAGTAGCTGGGATTACAGGTGGGTGCCACCATGCCCAGCCAATTTTTGTATTTTTTTTTAAGAAGAGATGGGGTTTTAACCATGTTTGCCAGGCTGGTCTCAAACTCCTGACCTCGTGATCCACCCACCTTGGCCTCCCAAAGTGCTGGGATGACAGGGTTGTGCCACTGTGCCCAGCCTGCACTCATTCTTTACACGCCTTTTACAGAACTGTCACTCTGCTTTACCTACTATACCAAACTCCATAAATTAGATCTTACGTGGCACCAGCCAAGGTCTAATTAAGTTTTACATTTGCTAACAAGAAATAAAACTGCCACACTTCTTTTGGGAATTTAAGTCTTGCTCTTACTTCACATCTATCTGACAATTGTAAGTCAGTTCACTTTCACAGAGATTTCACATAGACAAGTTGGGCTAACAGTCTCTGTGAGGCCATAGATGTGGATGTAACTTTAGGCTATGACATGTCACTGAAAACATTACTTAATTCAGTAAAAAGGTGATTTAGTTATAATCATAAAATTTCAAATCTGCATGAACCCTTAGAGATACTTGTAACTCCAACCTGAGGGTCAGAGAAGTGACCTGCTCAAGGAGTCAAAGGAAATTAATGACATGGGAAGGTGCTACAGTCCTAACACTCTTCCCCTCACACTACACTCTTACTAGAGTATTTCAATGTCCTTTGCAGGATCTAGCAAGGTCTATAATTAATTCATTTACACAACATGAATGAACATCTGTTTATACAAAGAATTGTTCTAGGCTCCGAACAGGACAAAAAGATGTAGAAAATGTGGTTCAAGTCTTTGAGTTTACAGTCTAATGAATTCCCCCTCCAATGCTGAAGATACTAGAGATATCAGTAGGGGTTAGATATTCCTAGAGAACTTAAATAATAAAGGCTTCTGTAGGTAGCGACACAAAGAATTTTTGGATGAATGATGAAACTCAGGAGAAGCTAAACAACTTAGAACTTCTAAGCTAATAAAAATATCAAAAGTGACTAATAAAAAGCAGTAGATTCCACCTCCTCAGAGAACAAAGAGTAAGCCTTATCTGGTGCTTTTTAAAAAGGGTGATTTTAAAAAAAAATAACTTTTTATGATGTTGCCATGTTGGTATAGGTTGTTTCCAGCCCCCTAATAAGATAAACAGGCAGAAGAAAGTCAGTACCTATGGGCTGAAAACCAGAACAGGCAGCTTGGTATAGTTTTAATGTCAACCTAGTATATTAACATAGTATTATCTCTTTTTATTTTCACAATAACCCTGAAACAAGTATTCTACTATCACCATTGTCCAGATCTGGAAACTGAGGCTTTGAGAACTTAAGGAATTTGTTCAAGTTCACAAAACTAGTGAATAACAGGGACTCAAACTCAGGTTTGAACTTAAAACGAAAATTTATGTTCGGCACAATTTCTTGCATATAGTTAACTCTCAATAAATGCTAGATGTTAGAACAGTATCTAAAAGTGCAACAAAGCACTGGTATACCAATGAGTGGAGGTGGTGAGGAACATCTTGGTCATTAGAAGGTATATCTATATCCTGTATTTTGATGTTAAAGTAATATGGTTCCAAAGGTAAATATCACAGATGTGTCTCCTAAGGCATTCCTATGTAGGACAAGAAGCTAGATTAGACAACTCCAAGAGTCTGTTACTGTCATGTAAGGACTATGGATGTCAGAGTGTGTCTGAGCTGTAGAACCTACACCTGAACAGAACAGACAACTATAGGGGAAAAAAATGTCACGCTTCAAATTCAACAGAAGGGCACTATCTCCGAAACATCATAGTTTACCAAAAGGACTTTATTCTCACCCTAAGAATGGTCAACTCTTAGCCTAAAGCAACTAGGAAAAAATAGCCCAGAGTCTGTCTTCCCAATGCTACAGTGAAGCATGGTTCGAACCGGTGAAGCCACAGTGCCCCCTGGATTGTGCTTCAGCAAAGATTTTCAGACTCTAACAGAATTGTGGAGTATACAGAGAAGTAATATGATGGTGTGGAAAGAACACAGACTTGGAATTAGAGAGACCTGAGCTTGAATCCTGGCTCTACCACTGCTTAGCTAGGTAACCACGATCAAGTGGCTTCATTTGATATTTTCCTCATCCATAAAATGAAGATGAATGAGGATAATTCAGGTGTTAAAGATTAAAAGCGATAACACGCATAAAGCACGTAGCATTGTGCCTAGCACAGAGAAACTACTATGAAATGAGAGTTGCTATTAGTGCTCCAGATGTGTGATTGCCCCACAGTCCTTGGTAGGACAGTGTTACCAGATTCTTAGGGTTCAGGAGAGGGCGGCAGCTTGCCTGTCAAAGACAGTTGTTCAGAATATAAGTTTGTTGTGTGCTAGAAATTGCTTATTCTATCAGTAATTTCTGACTACCCCAACAACCCAGTTAGAGCCTAAGTGATAAAAGACTGAAGCTCCCTTACTCATTCAAAGTATTAGACTCAAAGAAATGGAAAGCCACAAAGGTTCTCAGAGGTCATCCATGCCATCCTTGTCCCTCCAGAGACAAAAGAAACTGAGACCATTTGATGATGTGACTAAAACTTCAGAAAAAAATACTTGGGGTTGCAGAAAGCACCTGTGGGAGTTATGCCATAGATTTTATTATTTATTCTCTTGGTTTGCCAGATAATAAGGTAAACTGTACATATAGAATAACTACAAGAATCAAGGCCAACTATGTCATAAGTTACAATTTTCAATCTAAGTAGAATTGTGTAGGGGCATGAATAGTGAAGACCATGGACTATATTTGTGTGATTATTTTCTGATTTTATAGTTGAAAGTATACCAAGGACATAGCTGGACTCACAGGTTTACTGCATCTGTACTATCCTAGGTGCTTTACAGTAGAGCTTTCTTGTACCTGGAAACCTTTTATTCTCCTGGCAGAAATGGAAATATTCTGAGTTACACAGGCTGAAGCTCATTCTAGAGCTCCAGCTCAAATAATTTCTAACTTTTTCATCATAGGAAGCCATCGGGAAAGGAGTCATGTTCAATTTTCCATTACCTTCTTCAGCAGACCACTTAAATCAATCAGACAGCAACTGAGGAGTCATAGATCTAATTTTATACCCAGTATGTGTACGAATGAGCAGTAGAACCAGTTCTTCTTAAGTGCTAAACAGAGAGACAGTGGAGACACACAATATTTCATGGAGAAAGGTTCTTTCTTGAAATGGTCAGAACTCTTAGAGAACACTTCATTATTACCTGATGGTTGTTATTCTCAACATGAGTCATGCAGAACTAAAGAAATAGCCTCAATGAAATTTTATGTTTTTTTTCAAATGATAGGAGGGGCAAACAGAAAAAATGAAAAAAGGAAAAAAAAAAAAGAAATGTGACATTTTTTACTCTGAAGGAACTGGACTATGTTCTAATATGGTAAATCTGCAGTGGCCACCTGCCTGATCTTTCAAATTATTCTGAGGAACATTAACTCTATAAGTTATTAAAAGATAGTCTGGAGTAAATCAAATTTGGAAACCATATCCCTCTTCTGGAGATGATTAATAATGCACATTTGCATATTAAAAAGTTGGCAGGATTGCTGCAGGAAGACATTCTATGTAACTCCGGAATTTTCCAAACGTATGAACCATGGAATACTTTTTTTTTTCTTTTAAATCCACAGAACCATCAACATATTTAAGTATACAGTGTTCTTCACTATGCTGTTTGGGAAATTCTGTGCTAAATTATGCCTAAAGACTGGTTTGTAAGCCCTAAAATAGCCAAGGAAGAGTCAGTGCCAGGGCCTAAAAGATGCCAATTTCTGAAGGTTCTAACCTTGTGGGAAAAAATAAAGACAGCTGAGACTACAGCAGAAGCCACATGAAAAGTACTCCTGTCTCTACCCTGGCCTCACTCTTTCATGACCACTGGCATGAATTAGGGCCCCCACTTTTAAGCTCCTAGATTCTCTTGTGTCTAATTAGCATTTTTCACACCCAACTGGAACTGCTTCTACACTTATCTTTCTCCCCCATTAGCCTCTGAGCTTCTTGAGGGTGGAACCCTATGCCCAGCACAGTACCTATGCTTTTGGCTGAATAAATATTTGAGCAACACTAAATTTTGTTTAAATTATCAACTTCATAACAGAAACAACTGACATTTACTATTCGTTCACCACATGACAGGCACAAAGTTAAGTGCTTTATGTAGATTTAGTCTCACAACCCTATGAAGTGAATCCAGTTGGTCCTTCATATGTGTGGGTTCCATACCCATGGATTCAACCAACTGCAGATCAAAAATATTTAAGAAAATGTTGGGTGCCATGGCTTGCACCTGTAATTCCAGAACTCTGGGAGACCAAAGCAGGTGGATCACCCGAAGTCAGGAGTTCGAGACCAGCCTGGCCAACATGGCAAAACCCCGTCCCTACTAAAAATAAAAAAATTAGCCAGGGTGGTGGCACACTCCTGTAGTCCCAGCTACTCAGGAGACTGAGGCAGGACAATTGCTTAAACCTGGAAGGCAAAGGTTGCAGTGAGCTGAGATCGCACCACTGCACTCCAGCCTGGGTGACAGAGCGAGACCCTGCCTCAAAAAAAAAAAAGAAAAAAAACACAACAAAACACTTCCATCACTTCACGTAGTTACCTTTTTGTGTATGTAAGTAACAAGGAACACTTAAGATCTACTCTCTTAGCAAATTTCAAGTGTACAGTAGGATTACTAATTATAGTCTCACTATAGTATAAACTAGCTCTCTAGAACTATTTCATCCTGCATAACTCAAGCTTTTCACCCTTTGAAAAAAATAATTCCCCATTTCCCCCACTCTTCTAGGCCCTGGGAACCACCATTCTACTTTCTGCTTCTATGAGTTCAACTTTATTTAGATCTCATATATGAGAACCATGATCTTGTACTAGAAAATCCTAAGGAATCCAATAAAAAATGTTGAGTAAGCAAGATTTTGTCAATATCTCCCCCAGCCCCCAGCAGGACAGGACCATCTGGGAATGAGACTTCTCAGTGCCAGGAATGAAGAATGTCTATCACTCTCATCTAAGCTGAGCTTGATCAATGCTTCCATGGGAAGATTTCTGATAAAAAAAGGGGAGTGGGGAATGAGAAAAGAAACATACTCAGAACAGCCTGAGGTAGATGAGGTGTGCGCAATTTATCAGGCCCAGAGACAGGAGTATGGGACTTCAGTCACAACCCCATCCCCAATTCCATGGCCAGGCACAATTATTTAAAGCTATTTTGTTCCTGACTAGCTGCCTTACCCATTAGTTTCATTTTCCCAGAATCTATGATACAAAGAACAACATATACACAATCAATAGCTTATGTTATTTTAATGTAAATTCTTGGTAAACAAATTAGAAACTAGCTCTTCCTTTAAAAACCCACTTGTGGGCCAGGCGTGGTGGTGGCTCATGCCTGTAATCTCAACACTTTGGGAGGCTGAGGTGGGTGAACTGCCTGAGCTCAGGAGTTCGACACCAGCCTGGGCAACATAGTGAAACCCCGTCTCTACTAAAATACAAAAAATTAGCCGGGCGTGGCAGTGTGCACCTATAGTCCCAGCTACTAGGGAGGCTGAAGCAGAAGAACTGCTTGAACCCGGGAGGTGTAGGTTGCACTGAGCGGAGATCACACCACTGCACTCCAGCCTGGGTGACAGAGCGAGACTCCGTCTCAAGAGAAAAAACAAAAAACCCCACTTGAAACTGCTGCTAATTGGAGTGTATATTCAGGGCAACATGAATCTATGCTACTGGGTTGCAGTCTTCAAACTTGGCCCAAATAAATTACATATGTGTGTGTGTGTGTGTGTGTACATATATATATATATACATATATATATATATATATATATAACTATATATAAAAAACTATTGATAAAATCTTAGTGCTTTGGAAAGACTGAAAAATCAAACACTGTGGTCATCAACAATGAAATAAACACATTTTTAGATAACCCTAAAACTAAAAGAATTCATTGCTAGCAGATCTGCACTACAGGAAATGCTAAAGGAAGTTCGGCTGAGTGTGGCGACTCACGCCTGTAATCCTAGCCACTGTGGGAGGTTGAGACAGGCGGACTGCTTGAGCTCAGGAGTCTGAGACCAACCTGGGCAACGTGGTGAAACTGTCTATAGAAAATACAAAAATTAGCCAGGCATGGTGGCATGCACCTGTGGTCCCAGCTAACCAGGAGGCTGAGGTGGGAGGATTGCTTGAGGTGGGAGGATTGCTTGAAGTGGGCGGATTGCTTGAGCCTGGGCTACAGTGAGCCATTTTGAGCCGAGGTGCCTGTCTCATAAATGAATGAATGAATGAATGAATGGTAAAGGAAGTTATTCAGATAGATGGTAAGTGATACTACATAAAAACTTGAGCTGGGTGTAGTAGTGTACATCTGTAATCCTAGCACTTTGGGAGACTGAGGCCAGGAGTGTGAGACCAGCCTGTGTAATATAGCAAGAGCTGTCTCTACAGAAAATAAAATAATTAGCTAGGTGTGGTAGTATATGCCTTAGTCCTAGCTACCTGGGAGGCTGAGGTGGGAGGATCCCTTGAGCCCTCGAGATTGAGGCTACAGTGAGCTATGATCATACCACTGCACTCTAGCCTTGGTGACAGGGCAAGAACTCTGTCTCTAAACCACCCCTCCACACCAAAAAAACCCCTAAAACACAAAGAACAAAAAGAAAAAAAGAATTAAAAAACTCATTAAAAAAACCCTTGGGTATTTAAAAATAAATGAAAAGCACTCAAAATTATAATTATGTGGGTAAATATACAAGAATTTATCTTAATTTCTTAGAAAAACCGTTGAAAGCAAAAACTCTAATATTATATTAGAGACAATAATATATACAGATGAAATATAAATGACAACTATAGCATAAAGGATGAGGTGGTAGTAAATGGAACTATATGATTGCAAGGTTCTTACATTTCATTTGGAGTGGTACAATATTAACTCTAAGTAAGCCATGAAAAGTTCTATTTCTAGAGAACCCTCTAAAATACAAAATGCTAAATGGCTACTAGGCTCAACTATACGCTGCCTAGAAGAGATGCACTTTAAAGACACAGATAAGTTGAACATAAAAGAAAAGAAAAATAAGTCGGGCACAGTGGCTCATGCCTGTAATCTCAGCACTTTGGGAGGACGAGGTGAGCAGATCACCTGAGATCATGAGTTTGAGACCAGCCTGACCAACACAGTGAAACCCCGTATCTACTAAATATACAGAAAATTAGCCAGGTATGGTGGCGCATGCCTGTAATCCCAGCTACTAGGGAGGCTGAGGCAGGAGGATGACTTGAACCCTGGGGGCGGATTTCAAGAGCCAAGACTGCGCCAGTGCACTCACTCCAGAGTAAGACTCTGTCTCCAAAAAAAAAAAAAAAAGAAAGAAAAGAAAAGAAAAGAAAAATATATACCATGCAAAGTACAAAAAAAGCTAGGTTAACTATTAATATGAGACAAAATAGATTTAAAGATAAGGCATATTACTAAAAATAAAGGAGGAACATTTTGTGATCAAAAAAGGGCCAATTCATCACGAAGGCATAATTCTAAGTATGTAGGCCCCTAAAAACAGAGCTCAAAATTCATGAAGCAGAGACTGACATTAAAGGGAAAAACAGATACTGAAAAGTAAAAGACATAAAAGAGCTAAATAACACTATCAAACATCTTGACCTAACTGACATCTTTATAACACTGTACCCCAAACTGCAGAATACACACTCTTTTTAAATACATATGAAACATTCATAAAAACAAAAACCAAAAAACAAAAATATACTGGGCCATAAAACAAGTCTCAATATAAAGAACTGAAATTTTATAGAGTGTGTCCTCTGACCACAATGGAACTAAATTAGAAATAAATACCAAGAATATATCCAGAAAAAAACAAAAATATTTTAATTTGAATTAATTTTTATTTTTTGTAGAGACAAGGTCTTGCTATGTTGCCCAGGCTGGTTTTGAACTCCTGACCTCAAATGATCCTCCTGCCTTGGCCTACCAAAGTGTTGGGACTATAGGTGTGAGCCACCACATGCAGCCAAAACCAAAATATTTGGAAGTTAAACAACATACTTTTAAATAGTCCATGAGATTACCTAAGAAATCAGAAAATATTTTGAAAAGGATGATGTAAAAAATACAACACACCAAAATTGTGAAAAGTAGATAGAATAGTGTGTGTGTTTTTAATTTTTTTGTTATGTTTTGTTTTTGTTTTTGTTTTTTGAGACAGAGCTTTCCTCTGCCTCCCAGGATGGACTACAGTGGAGTGATCTCAGCTCACTATAACCTCTGCTTCCTGGGTTCAAGCAATTCTCCTGCCTCAGCCTCCCAAGTAGCTGGGTTACAGGTGCGTGCCACCATGTCTGGCTAGTTTTTGTATTTTTAGTAGAGATGGGGTTTTACCACATTTGCCAGGCTGGTCTTGAACTCTTGGCCTCAAGTGATCTGCCCACCTTCCAAAGTGCTTGGGATTACAGGTTTGAGCCATCACACCCAGCATAAAGCAGTGTTTATAGGGAAATTTACAGCTTCACAAACTTATCTTAGAAAAAGTAAGTAAGGTTCCATCTCAAGATGCTTAGAAAAACAAAAACAAAACAATATATACTGAAAATAAGTAGAAGGATGTAAAAAAGGTATGAGCAGAAATCAATTCAATAAGCAACAAAACATAGAAAAAATTAACAAAGTCAAGAATTGGTTCTTTGAAAAGATTAACGAAATTGTTAAACCCTAGGTAGACTAAGAAATTTTTTAAAAAATGAAAGAGAAGACATAATTTGCCAACAGTAGGAGTAAAAGGGGATTTCAGATTCTGCAGATATCAAAAGGGTAGTAATGGAATATCATGAACAACTTCATGTTAATAAATTCAATAACTTAGATGACAAGAGCAAATTCCTCAAAAATATAACCTAATATTCATACAAACATAAACCTTACATATTTACTTAAAAACTTAAATCATCAAAACCTTTCAGAAAGAAACTGGCACACCCAGATAGTTTCACTGATGAATTTTATCAAATAAAACTCAGAAAGAAACAACACTAATCTTAGAGAAATGTCTTCTGAAAACAGAGAAGGAAAAACTCCCTAACTCATTTTATAGATTGATTGATTGATTGAGATGGAGTCCTGCTCTGTTACCCAGTCTGGAGTGCAGTGGCATGATCTCGATTCACTGCAACCTCCATCTCCCAGGTTCAAGCGATTCTCCTGCCTCAGCCTCCTCAGTAGCTGGGACTGCAGGCGTGCGCCACCATGCCTGGCTAATTTTTTGTATTTTTAGTAAAGATGGGGTTTCACCATGTTGGCCAGGCTAGTCTTGAATTCCTGACCTCAGGTGATCCACCTGCCTGGCTATATTCATACAAGCGTTACTATTCATCATAAAAAAGGATTAAACTACTGACATGCAACAGAGATAGATCTCAAAACATTAAGTGAAACCTTAGAAGGAATGTACATTTGTATAATTCCATTGTATGAAGTTCTAGAAAAAGCAAAATTAATCTACAGTGGAAAAATATACAGCACAAATGTTGCTTCTTGGTGAGTGGGGGCAAAAACTGTGAAGGGGCATGAAGGAACTTTAAATGAATCTTGAATTTTAGTTAATACTCATACTGGGCTGGGCGCAGTGGCTCACGCCTGTAATCCCAGCACTTTGGGAGGCCAAGGTGGGTGGATCACGAGGTCAGGAGTTCGAGACCAGCCTGGCCAACATGGTGAAACCCCATCTCTACTAAAGATATAAAATATTAAAAAAAAAAAAGATACAAAATATTAGCCCAGTGGGGTGGCACACTCCTGTAATCCCAGTTACTCGGGAGGCTGATGCAGGAGAATTGCTTGAACCCAGGAGGCAGAGGTTGCAGTGAGCCAAGATCGCACCATTAAACTCCAGCCTGGGCGACAGGGTGAGACTCCATCTCAAATAAAAAAGAAAAAAAAAATTCATACTGATGTATTTGGGAGTGAAGTATACTGACATTTGCAACTACTTTGACAATGTCAAGAAATAAGACTGATTAGCGAGACAAAGATATGCATAGTCATACAATCAAGCAAATATAGCAAAATGTCAGTTGAGCTGAATATATGGATGTTATTTAAATAATTATTTCAACTGTTCTGAATGTTTAAAATTTTTCTTTCTTTTTTTTTTTTTTAAAAGATGGGGTTTCACCATGATGGCCAGGCTGGTCTTGAACTCCTGACCTCAGGTGATCCAC